>JADDMT010000219.1:0-33500 GCA_021401465.1 Teratosphaeria epicoccoides | reverse complement strand
AGTATATAGGGATGGCTTTAGGACAGGCAGTTAGGAGCTTCGTGCTTAATCTCAATTTAATCCTCTCTTGCTTAGAGGAGAGTCAGTTACAAGGTCAACTGCTATTGTCGATATTCTTCACAGCTCCTGAGTCTAACACCTGGTCACCTTCCTGCTATCGGCACCTACCCTTATGACATAATACTAGACACCTAAGCTATAGGCTCATTTAGTCATGCTAACGAGCTAAGCCGCATGTAACGTACGTAGGCGCATCTTATGCGCTTTGTAGAAGAATTAAAGAAGGGTAGTAATTAGTTTTTAGACCTTACCCTATTATTAGGAATAGAGGCTCTATACGCTACTACATACCTATGTGTCATAAGTATTAGGAGTACTATAAGTCATAGGATTATAAGTGTCCTAAGTGCTATGAGTTATAGCATAGTCATAGGAGAAAGGATCTGTCATGTAAGGACAGATCCCTAGATCTATAGGGTTAGTCTACAGATCTATAGGCCTATAGGGGAGAAGGGATCTGTCATAGGATAACAGACCCTCGGATCTATAGGGTTAGTCTACAGATCTATAAACATAGATCTATTAGGTCTGTTAACAGATCTAACAGAGCTACTCTGTCTCTCTAGTATATAGGGATAGCTTCAGGACAGGTAGTTAGGAGCTTCGTGCTTAATCTTAATTTAATCCTCTCTTGCTTAGAGGAGAGTTAGTTACAAGGTTAACTACTATTGTCGATATTCTTCATAGCTCTACGAGTCTAACACCTGATCCCCTTCCTGCTATTAGTACCTACCCTTATGACATTTTGAGCACTACTTCTAAGGAAGTATCAGGGGACTTATTAAGCGCTTAACATACGCCTATATTAAGTAGTTCTTTAGCTATTAGTTTAACTTCTAGCGACAGTTAACTAACACTATGAGAACAAGTTACTACTATACCTCAAATTATGTAGTAGCTTAAATCTATTTACCTTAGCGAGATAGCTCTAGCATCTGTCCTAGGTTTAACTACCGGGAATAGACACGGCAATAACGGCTTTAAGATAGGAAGCCCTACAGAGTTCATAGGACAACGATCTCAAGTCAAGATGTTTATCCTATAATGCTAGTTAGCATTTAACGTGGATATAGAATAGTTTACGACGTACTATAAGCAAATGATGTATATCGTCTCTTACCTAAAGGGACTAGCGTTCGAGTTTATCTAGCCTCATCTGACAGATTATCTAGATCATGTTAGCAACATTGAAGCTAGGAAGACGACGACTAGGGAGATTCTTAACTTAGACAAGTCTTTGTTTAAGGCATTACGCGAGGCTTTTAGGCTTAGTAATAAGCAACAAGAGGCTAAGAGAGCTCTCCTAGGAATTTAGTAGAAGGGTTCTGCTATTAAGTACTACGCGGACTTTTAGACTCTCTCTGCTTAGGTCGACTAGAATGATAATGCTTTAGCCGCTTAGTTCTACTAAGGACTAAAGGAGACAGTTAAAGACAAAATTGCCTAAGGAGATTAGCTAACGACATTCAAGGAAATAAGCGATCTCGCGATTAGAATCGATAATTGCATCTAGGAATAGCAGCAAGAACGATAACATGGAAATCGCAAGCTAGCACAGGCTAACTATAAGGTCTAACGATTAGCACTAAAATGGCGAAGCGATTACTATAGTCTCTAACCGATAGAGTTAGATGCAACTAAGGGGTGTCCGAAGAATAGACCCTAAGGAAAGCTACAGAAAGGCTCTCCTATTTAGAATGGTCCGAAGAAGCCATTAGACAAGAGTAACCTTAAGTGCTACAGCTATGGAAAGAAAGGACACTTTGCCCGCAAATGTTTTGCTTAGAAGTAACGACAAGAACTACCTAGGATAGAACAGGCTCGCTTGACAACAACAGCACCTAAGGAGAAGGCTGCTACTACTCGAGAACTAGACCATGCTACACTTACTTAGACTATGTGCTATGACGACGACTGTCGAATTCACATAAGTGATAAAGATGGTTCTAGATAGTACCCTAGCCGGAACAAGGCATAGTCAATCTGTGCGCTAAGGGGTACACCTTCTAGTGTAATAGTCCTAAGGCAACAGGAGCTAGAAGAAGAAGAAGAAGGTTCGGACGACAACTACGAGCTTGTCAAAGCTGTCATTCCTGATTCCGAGGAAGACGAGAGCATAGAGCGATAGGCCATGCTGCCGCATGACATTAGACTCGATATTATCCGAATCATACAGAACTAGTAGGCTTAGGCTTACCCATGGATTAATAGAGTATAACATGTCGACTAGCTTTAGTATGACAAACTAGCCGACTATATGCGACGACACCTGAGGAGACTACTAGTTGTAGCTTAACCTTACGCGTATCAGAAAGTTGTCCAAGAAATTGTACTGTTTAGGGTAGAGTTTACGCCCTAGGGAGGCTACCTAACCCACGAAGGTATTTAGATTCTACGAGCCCTACGACTCTAAGTCTACTACTTGAAAATAGAGTACGCAAGAAACGCGCAGGAACAGCGAGGCTAAGAGCGAGAACGACCTCTTAGGCTAGAAAGCGGTAACGCTTAGAGAAGAGTAAGCTAAGACCGCACAATCCCTAAACTACTCTATGAAGACAGTTATTCGGGAAATGACAAGGTCCGCTAGAATTAGACCTACGGACAGACTAGACAGGGCTGTAACAATGTGCCGCGATTAGCGCCAGATACGCGAACAACCTTAGAGTATAGGTGCACATTAACGAGACGCTAGCTAGGGCCTTAATAGATTCAGGATGTACTAGAATCTTCATGACGCCCAAGTTCGCTAGGACAGCTAGGATAAAGCTACAGGCGAAGACGAATGCTTTCTTGCTACAAGCGATTAATAGAAAGCCGGTCACGTATAACTAAGGAATAGTTGACAAAGAGACCGAGATAATACCTCTGCGGATAGGACGCTACTAAGAGATGCTCTAGTTCGACATCATAGAGTCACTAGGCTCAGATGTAGTACTAGGGTTACTATGACTAAGAAACGCTAACCCCTATCTCGACTAGAAGAATAAGAGGATCTAGTTCCTAGAACTCTTAAGATCGATACCTCTACCTGTAGTACACGACGTACTAGGCAAGATCGAAATATGTGCTATGACTTCAAGCAAGATAGTAGCCGCTATCAAGGATCTAGAACAGGAAGTGCACGTCCTATAGGTCAAAGCAACGCAATCGGAAGTCAAGGTCGAATTCATAGTTCCTGATAAGTATAAAGAGTTCGCTACTCTTTTCAAGGAAGAACCTGACTAAGAAGCTCTGCCAGAACACTAGGAGTAGGACTACAGGATACCCTTACTCCCTAGCAAGACACTAACGAAGCAACTAGTTCGCCTGTTGTTAGTAGCGAAACTAGAGATTCTCCGGAAATACCTTGAAGACAACCTCTAGAAAGGCTTCATCCGCGAGTTGTAGTCCCTAGCTAGATATCTAATCCTGTTTATGCCTAAGGGGGAAGATGACTAGCGACTCTACGTAGATTATCGTAGATTAAACGACATCACGATAAAGAATAGTTATCTACTTCCTTTGCTCTTAGAATTACAGGACTACCTACAAGGAGTAATATAGTTCTCGAAGTTTGACATACCTAGAGCGTATAACTAAATTCGAATTAAGGAAGGCGAAGAATAGAAGACTACGTTCCGAACTAGGTTTAGACACTATGAGTATATAGTCATGCCATTTAGGTTAACAAACGCCCTAGCTACATAGTAGGCATTTATTAACAATGTGCTATAAGAGTACCTTAACGTCTTCGTAGTTGTATACTTAGACGACATCCTTGTCTACTTACAGACGATTAAAGAACATAGGACTCATGTGCGTAAGGTGCAGAAACGTAAACGCCGCGCAAATCAAATCTATCGTTAGGGCCAGGACAGCATAAAGTCCTGTACTTAGTGTCAAGAGTTAAAGCTTGTTTGTCGAGTGCACATTTCCTTAGGGAAATGCTCGTAGTGTCACTTTAGCAACTATCGAAGTTGTAACGCGAAGGTAACAGAGGTCAAATAGAAGAAGTTAGGTAATTAGCAGAAAAGACTAATTACTAATCTCGATTATGCGAAGGCGGCCCTAGCTAAGGCTTCGTAGAAGATAATAGAGGCGCATGTAAAGGAGATGTGTCTTTAGAAATAGTTAGACGCAGTTAATCGTAAGGTCGAGGATAGTTGCGCTCTTAAGGAGCGTGAGATTAGGGAGGACGAGGCTAAAGACTAGGCTCTTTAGCAGGCTAGGTTTCTCCTTAACCTAGATCCCTCGACAGGTCTTGCTCTTAGTCCTACGACATAGAGTGTAACAGAAGGTTTTGCTGACACATCGTACTAGGGTTTCCTCAATGGCGTAGTAGCCGAGCCTCTTGATAGTGTCCTGCAGGAGCCTAGTCGTAGCTTATAACCTTCTTCCTTAGTTCGCTTTCCGCTTAAAGCTCCGTACTTTCTACTAACAGTTTCGTAGGTGTTTAAGGGGTTCCTAGGTGTTTTCGGTACTCCTGTATCCTTCCCATTCTACTAAGTACTCTTGCTGTCTGTCTACCTAGCGAGTGTTAACGATCTTCTCGAGAGTTTACTCTAGTTCTTCGACTTTAGGGTCAAGTAGTAAGGGTTCCGTTTGCAGTGTAGTGTCTAGCGCTACTTGTTCTAGCAGAGAGACATAGAACACAGGGTATATTCTTATCTGCTTAGGTAGCTATAATTCAAAATTAACTAGTCCTTTCTTAGCCTTGATCCGGAATAGTCCTAGTTTTACAGCGTCTAGTTTTTTACTTAGCTTGTCTGATTTAATGTGACAGCAGAGGAGATATACCTTGTCCTCCTCCTTTAGAATTAGTCCCTTAATTCTCTTACGATTTGCGTACTATGCCATGTTCTGCTAATAGAACTACAGGTCAAGTCGTGCTTCTGTTTGTAGTTAGCGTAGGTGTTCTACTCGCCTAAGTGCTACTAGGTTTAGATTACTAGTTAAGACATCTAGAACATCTTCTATAGCTGATCCGTATGCTATCTAAAATAGCGAGAGTCCTGTCGACTCTGCTAGCGTACTATTATACGCAAGTTGTGCTATTAGTAACAACTCTACCTAGTTATTCTAGTCCCTATTCACATAGGATCAAAGGTACTATTCTAACGTCTGATTTAGACGTTCTGTCTGTCTATCTGTCTAAGGGTAGAAGGAAGTACTTAGTCGATGTTTGACCTAGAATTGTCTCATTAGGGCCTTCTAGAAGTTAGAGGTAAACACGGATCCTCGATCTGTTACTAGGTCTCATGGCATACTATGTAGTACTACTACCTATTTAATGAAGACATGTGCAATATCTTTGGTCTTAAAGTCTTTGTAGTATAGGATAAACTTCCTAAACTTAGTAAATCGGTTGACTACTACCATGATTCCATTAAAGAACTCATTAGTAGCGGGTTCTCTCGACTAGGGTAGTTTAACAATAAAGTCTATAGCGAGCGATTCCTTGAGCCGTTAGGGTACCTTTAGCAGTTATAGTAGCCTATATGGTTTGTGACAGTTATGCTTGCTCTGTTAGTAAGTCACACATTAACAGACATAGTCCTTAACTACTCTGCCTATCCTAGGGAAGTAATATTCTTGTTAGAGAATTTGCTTCATTTTAGACACTCCCGGGTGTCCTGCCTAAGGTACATCATGTCAGAGGTGTAGCAGCTCTAAGCGTAAGGATGTTAGCATATATACTAAGGGGGGGGGGGGTAAACCCTAAACCCTAACCCTTAGAAGAGAAGCACTCTGTCTTCGTCTTCCTAGTCCTCCTGTCTATTAATGTCGTTACGGACAGCAAGTGCAGTTAGGTCGTAGACTAGTATGTTCTTTAGGTCGTCCTAGAATTTGCTAGTCTATGTAGTAGCTATAGCCGCAAGTCAGTTAACTCTAAGCGTGCTATCGCTATTCTCCTAGAGAACGGCATGTTTCTCCTGTTTCACGCCCTTCATGTAGTTAGTCTGGCGGCTAAGTGCATCGGCGCGTACGTTCTCGGACCCCTTGTAATAGACAATCTTGTAGTTAAAGCTAGAGAGTTCCTCACTCTATCGGACTTGTCGTCAGTTTAACTCTTTTGTCATAGTATAGTATCGCAAGTTCTCATAGTCTGTGTAGACCGTGACTTAGTGCTTAGAACCTTCTAAGTAGACTCGCTACGCCTTGTAGGCGTCTACTATGGCTAGAAGTTCTTTGTCATAGATGTCGTAACAGAGCTTAGGTCTAGACAGCTTCCTCGAGTGATAGGCGACTAGCTGTAGTCGTCTACTCGGTCCTAGTTAACTTAAGCATGCCCTAAGTGCTACATCGGAGGCATCTGTTTCGACTATGATAGGCTTATCTAGGTCGAATATAAGCAAGATTAGCTAATCTGTGAATTGTTGCTTGAGTTCCTTAAAGGCATTCTATTAGGCGTCGTCCTATACGAATAGTGTATCCTTCATAGTAAGGGTTGTAAGTAGTGCTATAATCTTCGAATAGTTTGCAACGAATCTTTAGTAGAAGTTAGCAAACCTAAGGAAGGACTATACTTCCTTGACATTAGTTAGCGTAGGCTACTCTTTTACGACTTTAACCTTCTTAGTGTCTATCTTGATTCTGTTCTAGGCTACTACGTAGCCGAGGAAATAGACTTCTTGCTTATGAAACTCGCTCTTCTAAGGCTTAATCTTTAGCCTGTAATCCTGGAGTTTCTGAAGCACCTTATGTACGTAAGTCCTATGTTCTTTAATCGTTCGTGAGTAGACAAGGATGTCATCTAAGTATATAACTACGAAGACGTCAAGGTACTCTTATAGCACATTCTTAATAAATGCCTACTACGTAGCTAGGGCGTTTGTCAATCTAAATAGCATGACTATATACTCGTAGTATCTAAACCTAGTTCTAAACGCGGTCTTCTATTCTTCGCCTTCCTTGATAAATTCGATTATACGCTCCTAGTATGTTAAACTTCAAGAACTATACTACTCCTTATAGGCGATCCTGTAATTCCGAGAGCAAAGGAAGTAGATAACTGTTCTTTATCATGATGTCGTTTAATCTACGATAATCTACGTAAAGCCGCTAGTCATCTTCCCCCTTAGGGACAAACAGGATCGGATACCCTGCTAGTGACTACGACTCGTAGATGAAGCCCTTCTAGAGGTTGTCTTCTAGGTATTTCCGGAGAATCTCTAGCTTCGCCGCTAATAATAGGCGAACTAGTTACTTTGTTAGCATCCTGCCTAGGAGTAAGGGTATCCCGTAGTCCTACTCCTAGTGTTCTAGCAGAGCCTCTTAGTCGGGTTCTTCCTTAAAAAGGGTAGCAAATTCCTTATATTCATTAGGAACAGTAAACTCGACTTCGACTTCAGATTACGTTACTTTGACCTATAGGACGTGCACTTCCTGTTCTAGATCCTTGATAGTAGCGACTATCTCGTTTAAAGTCATAGCACATATTTCGATCTTGCCTAGTACGCTATGTACTATAGGTAGAGGTATCGATCTTAAGAGTTCTAGGAACTAGATCCTCTCGTTCTTCTAGTTAAGGTAGGGGTTAGCGTTTCTTAGCTATAGTAACCCTAGCACTACATCTAAGCTAGGCAACTCTGTGATGTTAAACTAGATCATCTCTTAGTAGCGTCCTATCTATAGAGGCATTATCTTAGTCTCCTTGTCAACTATTCCTTAGTTGTACGTAACTAGCTTTCTATTAATCGCTTGTAGCAAGAAAGCATTTGTCTTCGCCTGTAGCCTTATCCTAGCTATCCTGGCGAACTTAGGCGTCATGAAGATTCTAGTGTATCTTGAATCTATTAAGGCCTAGGCTAGCGTCTCGTTAATGTGTACCTATACTCTGAGGTTGTCCGCGTATCTTGCGCTAACTACGGCACATTGTTATAGCCCTGTCTAGTCTGTCTGTAGGTCTAATTCTAGCGGACCTTGTCGTTTCCCGAATAACTGTCTTCTAGGACTAGTTCGGGGATCATGTAGTCTTAGCTTACTCTTCTCTAAGCGTTACTACAAACCGGCCTAAGAGGTTATACTCGCTCTTAGCCTCGTTGTTCCTGCGCGTTTCTTGCGTACTCTATCTTCAAGTAGCTAACCTAGAGTCGTAGCGCTTGTAGAACCTAGATACCTTTGTAGGTAAGGTAGCCTCCTTAGGGCGTAAACTCTACCCTAAACAGTATAATTTCTTGGACGATCTTCTAATGCGAGTAAGGATGAGCTACTACTAGTAGTCTCCTCAGGTGTCGTTGCATGCAGTCAGCTAGTTCATTATACTCGAGCTAGCCGACATGTTGTACTCTATTAATCTAGGGGCAAGCCTAAGCCTACTAGTTCTGTATGATCTAGATAATATCGAGTCTAATGTCATGCGGCAGCATGGTCTATCTCTCTATGCTCTCGTCTTCCTTAGAATCGGGAATGACGGCTTTGACAAGCTCATAGTTGTCGTCTGAACCTTCTTCTTCTTCTAGCTCCTGTTACCTTAGGACTATTCTACTAGAAGGTGCACCCCCTAGCGCGCAGATAGATTGCGCCTTGTTGCGGCTAGGGTACTATCTAGAACCATCTTTATCACTTATGTGAATTCGACAATTGTCGTCGTAGTACATAGTCTAAGCAAGTAAGGCATAGTCTGGTTCTCGAGTAGCGGCAGCCTTTTACTTAGGTGCCATTATTGTCGCGCGAGCCTGTTCTGTCTATTGTAGGTCCTGTTGCTGTTTCTTAGCGAAACACTTACAGGCAAAGTGTCCTTTCTTTCTACAGTTGTAGCACTTAAGGTTACTCTTGTCGAATGGCTTCTTCGGACCATTCTAGGTAGGAGAGCCCTTCTGTGGCTTTCCTTAGGGTCCGCTCTTTAGGCGCCCCTTAGTCGCATCTAACTCTATTAGTTAGAGACTATAGTAATCGCTTCGCCATTTTAGTGCTAATCGTTAGACCTTATAGTTAGCCTGCGCTAGCCTGCGATTTCCATGTTATCGTTCCTGCTGTCGTTCCTAGATGCGATTATCGATTCTAATTGCGAGATCGCTTATTTCCTTGAATGTCGTTAGCTAATCTCCCTAGGCACCTTCGTCTTTAACTGTCTCCTTTAGTGCCTAATAGAACTAAGCGGCCAAGGCATTATCATTCTAGTTGACTTAAGCAGAGAGGGTCTAAAAGTCTGCATAGTACTTAATAGCAGAACCCTTCTGCTAGATTCCTAGGAGAGCTCTCTTAGCCTCCTGTTATTCGTTGCTAAGCCTCAAGGCTTCGCGTAACGCCTTAAACAAGGACTTGTCTAAGTTGAGAATCTCTCGAGTCGTTGTCTTCCTAGCTTTGACGCTACTAACGTGATCCAGATAATCTGTTAGATGAGGCTAGATAAGCTCGAACGCTAGTCCCTTTAGGTAAGAGATAATGTACATTATTCGCTTATGATATGTCGTAAACTATTCCGTATCTACGTTAAATGCTAACTAGCATTGTAGGATAAACATCTTGACTTAAGATCGTTGTCCTATGAACTCTATAGGGCTTCCTATCTTGAAGCTATTATTGCTGTGTCCGTTTCTAGTAGTCGAACCTGCGACAGATGCTAGAGCCATCTCGCTAAGGTAAATAGATTCGAGCTACTAAGTAATTTAAGATGTAGTGGCAACTTGTTCTTGTAGTGTTAGTTAACTATCGTCGCTAGAGGTCGAGCTAACAGCTAAGGAACTACTTGACATAGGCGTATGTCAAGCGCTTAACTAAGCGCTTAACGAGTCCCCTAATACTTCCTTAGAAGTAGTGCTCAAAGTGTTAGAAGGGTAGGTGCCGATAGCAGGAAGGGGATTAGGTGTTAGACTTGCAGAGCTATGAAAAATATCGACAAAGGCAATTAACCTTGTAACTAACTATCCCCTCTAGAGGAGAAGATTAAATTGAAATTAAGCACAAAGCTCCGAACTGCCTATCCTGAAGCCATCCCTATATACTAGAGAGACAGGGCAGCTCTGTTAGATCTATTAACAGACCCGTGAGACCTATGTCTATAGATCTGTAGACTAACCCTACAGATCCTAGGGTCTGTTCTCACATAACAGATCCCTTCTCCTATGTAGGCCTATAGATCTGTAGACTAACCCTATAGATCTAGGTGTCTGTCCTCACGTGACATACCCTCTCTTCTATGCCTGCGTTATAACTCATAGTACTATGACTCATAACCCTGTAACTTACAGCACTCATGACAGCTATGACTTACGCTATAGTGCTTGTGACTTATAGCACTCATGACACTCATGACACCTATTAATTAGTACTTACCTACTATATATAATAGCTTAACATAGGTATCTCTAGAGTAGAGGGCCGCTAGAGGGAGATATAGTATAAGTATATATAGATAATATAAGTATAACTTAGAGAGTATATAAAAATAGCTTAATTATACTATAGGGAATTTACATAAGTATTAGTAGGATTTTAATAAATAGTAGTTTAACTTTAGGTAAACTATTAAGAGACCTTAACCCTAATAATACTTAATACCTAGTAAAGCCTAATGCCTACTAACCCTAAAATTAGAAGAAACTAAAGATATAGAAAAAGAAAGCTAATCCTTAGAGAAACCTAATACTTAGAGAAACCTAATATATTAGCTTTATATTAGGTTTTAATTAGCTTTATGCTTATGTTTTAGTGTATTATACTAGTAAAGAGCACTTAATTATTCTAGATACTTTCAGATATAATAATTCTGATACTATTATCTATCTTTAACTTAGATTCTAAACTAGTAAGATAGACATAAATTAAGATATGTTAGCTTTCTTTCTATAAGTATTAGGTATCTATTAGAGCTAAGTATTAAAATCTCTTCTTAGTATACTACTATAAAACATTAGTATAAACAAGTATTAGTTTTATGTTTATTATATCTATAGAGTATCTCTTATGCTTTTCCTATTTAGTTATATAAGTATCTAAACTTTTTCTATACTATCTCTAATAGACTTTTAAAGATATATATTCTTTAAATTAGATCTATGTATATTTAGTCTACCTATTAATATTATATACTTTTAGACAAAAATTTAGATAGTAGTAATTTATTTTAACTAAACATAACTCCTAATTTAGTCTTAGTATATTAATACGGTTAATACTAGGGGGCCATTAGAGCCGCATGGGTTCTGATGCCCCCCCTTAGCATGTAGTGACCCTGCTACATATAGCGAGAGGGTCCTTCGTACATACGTTAGCGCATATGTCGTCTAAGTAGGATTAGTAGTTGAAATAGGACGCCCCTACGTCGCTAACTATACGGTACCCCTGCGGGGTTAGGCTCGGACATGCTTTCCCTAATTAAGGAGCGTTAGGGGTTATAAGCACCCTTAACGCTACCTCTGCGATAAGCAGAAAGCAGCGCTGTCTTGTACCTACTAAAAGGTCAGATTACTCTGTCATACTACGAGATATTTCTATATCATATAGCATATATATCTATATTAGTTCTGCTTTCTCCCCCCTGCTTTACAGTCTAGTAGAGAATACTACAATATGTCTAGAGCACTACGAACTCGCAACTAACATGTAGCAAGTGCTATCCTAAGCGCCCGCGATAGTGAAGCTAGCCTAAGTAACTAGCCTATAGAAGTACCCCCTACAAGCGACACTGCATTAAGCGACGGTTCCGCTAGAGGCTAATTACGTAGCAGACAAGGTAATAGACCCCCTACATAGGGACCGCAGCTAACCCTGACTATTAACCTAGCTCTCGTAGCCATGATTGTCGATTAGGTCGCGAACTGCCTTGCGAACTAGAGCTAGAGCCACACCGCTTCTAGCAGCGACAACAGCGAGGACGACGAAGACGTCGCTATAAGTAGTACTAATAAACTAGCGGACGAAGAAATCTAGCGAGATTTCACGCTAGGGACCCGTAAAGACAACTTACTAGCAGGCGTAGACCCTCCGCGTATGCCTGCAAATCTAGTGCCTAAATTTGGGGCCATAGTAGGCTAACTAGGAGGTAGTCGTAACGCATGCAACCCGAAACCGTTTAAGGGAGACACCTTAAAGGAGGCTCGAACTTTCTTGTAGGCATGTAAGGCAGTTTTCGTGCTTAACCTACGCGGATATTCTACAGAGGGTAAACGAGTCGCCTTTAGTATGATATAGCTTAAAGAGGATAAGGAACCTTGTAATAATTAGCATAAGTAGTATGACCTTATGTAGGTCTATAATAGAACGTATACATAGGCAGACTTTTGCTAGTTCTATGTTAACTAGGTCAAGGATCTAGGGAATCGCGCCCTTACTATGTCTGTCGAGTATGAGAAGGCTAAGCAGGGGAAGGGACAAACAACCTCTAGCTTCGCTACCTACCTCGCTACGCTCGAGAGATAGATGCTACCCTATACTAAGACGTAACGCATGCAGCACTTGCTTGTCAAACTTAATGACAATCTTCAGAACACAATCATGACTTTTCATGAACTTCCGACAACTCGGCAAGACCTCGTGTCCCTTGCGACACGTATAGAGATCACCTTGAAGCGAAATGGAAAATCGGGTAGCAAGGACAATAAGCGTCTAAGCCCTAAGGACCTACTAAAGGGCCGCTATTACAAGCGCTCTAGGGGTTACGTCTAACGCGGTAGTTCATTCTAGAGGAGCAAGCCCTCCGAGCTAAAAGACAGTAGCGAGAAGCCTCCGAGTAGCTACTACATCTGTAGAGCGAGAGACTACTAGGCGGCTTGCTGTCCTAAACAAAATGATAGGAAGAAGGTAAGCAAGGTGTCTAAAACCTCCCTAGAGGGGAGGCAAAAGAAGGACAAGCCCAAGACAACCAAATAGCTACTATGGGTATCTAAGCTATCTGTTACTAATAGTGTAGACTCGTGGCCTGCCTGGCGCCTATCTAGTATAGTCTAAGTTAATGGCTTGCTTAAGCTAGTAGACTATATGTTAGACGACCTTGCGGAGGTTAACGTGAGACCCTAGTAGGTAATTATACAGCTTGGTTTAAAGCCGATCCTAGGAGCCCTACTACCTACTATGAAGTCCTTTTAAGGCGAAGGCGTAGCGGCTCGAGGCGCGTATAACATGCGCCTCTAACTCGCGGACTCCTCAGGAGAAGTGCGCGAGACTAATGAAGTCTTCTACGCTAAAGACGTCCCTAATAAGGAGCTCCTACTTGGCCGCCCTTAGCGCTACAAGTAGGGAGCCGTTGTTGATATAGCTACTAACAATTAGTTCTATGGCTCTATAGGCGAAGTTCCTGTAGTACAGATACGTGACATACATAGCTTCTATAAGGACATGAAGAAGGTCTAATGCGTGTATGTAGTCCGCATATAGAACATTAAGGAAGACGTTACCCTTCTGCTTAAGTTAGAGGAATACGCCGATATTTTCGACGTAGAGGCTACGGCCTATGCCCAGGCCCTAGACGCGGAACATACGATTAACCTTAAGGGGGGTTACAATCCTCCGCATTAACCTCTATACCCTATGTCAGAATTGTAGCTCGAAACACTTCGAGACTACCTCTACAAGGCGCAAAAAAACGCGTAGATCTGACGAAGCGACAGCGAGGCTAGAGTGTTAGTTATGTTCGTCCTAAAGAAGGATAACACACTCCGCCTATACGTTAACTATAGGGGCCTTAACGTAGTAACCTAGAAGAACTACTGCCCCCTACTACTTATTAGCGAGACGCTTGACCGCCTTAGTCGCGCCGCCATCTTCTTGTCTATTGACTTGAAGGACGCCTACTACTAGATACTAATCCGAAAGGGCGACAAGTAGAAGACTACATTCTAAATGTAGTATAGACACTTCGAGTATACAATAATGCTATTTAGCTTGACTAACGTACTAGCAACGTTCTAAGCGTATATTAATTAGGCCTAAGCTAGCCTCGTTAACACCTGCTACGTAGTATATTTAGACGATATACTAGTCTACTCTAACTCGAAGGAGGAGCATATTCGGCATCTAAGGATAGTACTTAAACGGCTCTACAAGTTCGCTCTATATGTGAACCTTAAGAAGTGCTCATTCCTAACGGATAGGATTAAGTTTCTTGGATACATCGTCTCCGCCAGAGGAGTCATCATAGATAACTAAAGGGTATCTGTAATCGCGGAGTAGCTATAGCTAACTACCCTCTAAGAAGTGCAGGTGTTCCTAGGATTTACTGACTTCTATTGCAGATTCATACGATCCTACTCGAAGATCGTGGCTCCCCTTACGGCCCTCGCAAAGGGCGCGATTCGAGGAAAAAAGCTAGGGATAGTGCCTTAGGAGGAGGCTTAGAGCAAGGCTTTCTCTGAACTTAAAGCAGCTTTTCAAACTACGCCTATACTTTAGCACTTTGACCCTACTACGAAGATCTAAATAGAGACTAATGCTTCAAAATTCGTAATAGCCGTAATTATATCGTAGCTCTAGTCGCATAAAGGTAGTGCGTAATAGTACCTAATTGCCTTCTAGTCGCGGAAGATGCAGGGCGCTAAGCTTAACTACGAGACTTACGACTAAGAGCTTTTAGCTATTATTAACAGCGTCAAGGAGTACTAACACTACCTCGAAGGCGCAGCGTACCCTATTAAGGTACTTACTAACTATAACAACCTTTGCGGCTTCATGGGCGTAAAGTAGCTAAGTAGTTAGCAAGCAGGGTAGGTGACTTTCCTTACTAGCTTTGACTTTGTTATCTAGCATTATTCTAGAAAGACGAATCTAGCTAATAGTCCTTCGCGACAACTAGACTAGGATACTAGGGAGTAGGGTAACTAACAGCTTCTCCCTACGCTATAAACGAAGCTTGTAGTTTAGGGTAGCGATCTGTCGTTAGCTCCTCTTATAGGTCGACTGTAGGTCTAATGGGGCCTCACAGCCTCCGCTAGCGACGAACCCTCCTACCTAGCGGTTATAGCGACTATGTCTAACTTAATCCGTGTAGTAGTTAACTAGCTTACATGTAGTAAACATGCAATGTCTAAAGAACCCTTTAAAGAAGTCTCGAGACTTATTTAGTAGTTACAAGAGCGAGAACTACAGTTAATTAATAAGGGTGTAGCCCTCTAGGACACTACAGGTAGTCCGAAGTACTAGACTAAGTCAGGCAACTTGTAGTACTTTGATAATAGGCTCTATGTACCTACTAACTACATACTCTGTTTGTAGCTCCTCTATATTCATCATGACAATAAACTTGCGGGCCATTTTGGCGCAGAGAAGACAAACGCGCTTCTTAGACGTAAATACTAGTAGCTAACGCTAGAACAGGATGTCTCTAACTATGTCAAATCCTGCTAGACATGCTAGATTAGCAAATCTCGGCGCTATTGCCCCTATGGCGATACTTAGGCGCTCCTACTACTAGAAAGACTATAGCAAGACTTAACTATAGATTTTATTACTAATTTGCTACTAGCAAAGTAGAGAGGCAATGTAGTTAATACTGTCCTTGTAGTAGTTGACTAATACTCGAAGATAAATGTCTTCATCTTATGTACAAAAAAGTGCATAAGTAGCAAGCTTGCGCGACTACTTTGCGACAAAGTCATATAGCGCTTTAGTGTCCCCCGAAGTATCCTATTAGATGGAGGTTCTGTCTTTACTAGTAAATACTAGCAAGAATTTATGTTTAAGGTACGTGTTAAGTACTACCTAAGTATAGCATTCTATCTACAGACTAATAGTTAGACTAAACGTATGAACTAGACTCTTAAGTAGTGCCTTTAGTGCTACTATGCTAAGAAGCAGGATGCCTAGGCTGACGTAATTCCTATAGCGGAATTTGCAGTTAATAACAGCATGTATGCTACTATGCACATGTCGCTATTTTAGATTCTTTATAGCTTCGATCTAGAAATACAACTAGAACTGCCTTAGGACGAGTCTTCTAAGGAGAGGGTGCTAGCCGCTACGGAATTAGCGCGGCGTATACACAAGGTACATTCAGTACTAATAGAATACTAGAAAAAGGCCTTAGAATCCCAGATTTAACATAATAACGCCTATGCTAAACCGATGTAGTACGCAGTTAGTACGAAGGTGTTCCTGTTAACAAAGAATCTTAAGCTAAAACTTCTAAGCAAGAAGATGACGCTAAGGTTTGTCAGACCCTTCTAGATATGCGACATAATAGGCTTGTAGGCGTACTAGCTATCGCTACTATCGTCGTATTATGTGCATGACGTCTTCTACGTATCTCTACTCGAACTATAGGTATAGCGCAAGAGCGAAGAGCCTACGGACCCGATGCTAGTAGCAGAAGAGAACAAAGAGTAGGAAGTCAAGGGTATTAAGCATAGTATGCGGCGTAAAGGCGCAACGTACTATCTAGTAAAGTAGAGAGGATACCTACCTAAGTACACATAATAGGTTCTAGCCGAAGACTAGAAGAACAGTCCGGAAGCTATTCGTGAATTCGAAGAGTAGAGGAGGCATAAGCAGGGCTTAAGAAGGTCGATTCGTAGGAAGATAAGAGTTTCGGAGCAGAATTCTTAACATGTATATGTAGTGTATAACGCGCGAAGTAACAACGAGAAGCAAACGCCCTACTTATACATCGTTGATGCCTAAAGGCATACCTAGAATACACCTAAGGAGAACAAGAGACATGCTTAGATTAGCTTCGTAGCTAATGCTTAGCAACTACTAGTTAAAGGCTTCCTAACTAAACCCGAAGCAGAAGAGTCTTTCTTGTTACGGTCCGCTAGGGACTACCTACTCGCACGGGGTCTACTAAACACCCTAAAGCGACTAGGAGTAACAGGAGTAGTAACGTCACGAAGAGACGCTAGCATCTTCTTCTTTAGTAGGTTACAAGGGAGCTCGTCTTTAGAGCCTATAGTAGCTAGAGAGCTAGCGACATCCTTACTACGCCTAGTCATAACAACTACCTCATCCTTAGCATTAGAAGGCAAAGAGACTTGGGCGCGCTTGCGGCTGTCGCACTCGGCCCTTGAGATTATCTTGCACTTCTTGACATAAGTGTCGACTACATCATTAGACTTAGTATCTCCCTTAGGCGTAACTAGTGCGGTAACACTATAGCGCGAAGGAATCACGTTAGGACTAAAGGTATCCTAGACGTCGTCATCCTCCTCATCCTTAAAGATCTGGCCTAGAGGCTTGTGCCTTAGTGTCTTAGCAGGCGTAGTGCGGATCGCAAGCAGGGAAGGTTCGGCTTCCTTGTCGCTAACCTTAATTTTAGCCCTGGCCTTCTTCTTCTTCTTAGATAGTAGCGTCGAGGCGGCGTAGGCGGCAGCGCTATAATGTGTTAGCTATACGCACGCGACAGGATTCAAGTAAGTAACTTACGGCTTAGTCCTTAAGACTAGCTTAGAGGCAGGCTGCCTCTTAGTACGGCGCTAGGGTGTAGCCTTAGCGGCAGGGACAGCGAATTGCTTGATAACCTTCTTGTAGATTATCTATGTCTCGAAGTCATTGTTAATAGAAGCAAGGGCCCTGAGTTGCTAATGCTGACAACTAGTCAGATATTTCTCGACGCTAACGTTAGCCTAGCAGAGAAAGTCAGCATTCATACTTAGAGGGTACCTGTACTATATGCATACTATGGCGAAGGTCTTAACCCTAATAGTTAGTACCTTCAAGATCTTCTAGACTAAGTCTACGATTAGACCTAGACAAACGTTTTTGCCTGTTAGCAGAGAGTCGAAGTAAACACCGCCATAAGAACAGTTAGTAGTCACGGTAAAGCACAAGAGGGCGCTAAGCAGGTAGGCGAGTACCTCGCGGTACTTAGCCTGTAGCCTGTTTATAGTCAGAGTACCTTTAGTAACCCTCTTGTCGCGCGTACTCTAGAAATCATCGATGTTATAGCAGAGCTAGTTATACTCGCTATATACCTCTTTAGGGAGGTCTTAGCATTTTTGATGCTTGCTATTACAGTTAACATAATTGCGGTAGACACTACTCTTATCAAATCCGCTGATGTAGATCTTAGCTACGCTTCGGTTAGTATAAGCCACGCTTACCTCGCGGGTAGGGGACGCCTTACTAACACGCGGAGGAGAGATGTATGTAGCTTAGCTGCTAAGGTTATCAAGGCATTGTCGACACGAGCGACAATCGCAGGCAGGGCGAGTAGCGTCGAAATTAGTCTATAGCATATAAGCTATTATTGCTAAGATGAGTTGATTAATCTTAATTAATTGATTGAAGAAGAAGAAGCTCCGGTTTAGACCTGCAGACATGGCGAGGTACAGGCTAAGCGAAATAGAAGCGGAGGTTAATTAGAACAGGAAGTTTAGGAAAGCGAAGAGGTTTTTATACCCTCTAATAGCCCCCCTGTTACCTACCGCAACCGTTAAGCTAGTAACTTAAACTACATGCGTAGAGTACCTGCCTTTAGTTAACTTACAAGGGGACCGAATAATGTAAGAACAGATAACGCGGCTGTCATGTATGTACGCTAACTATACTTATGCTAGTCTACTAGCATGAAAATGTAGCTAGACCTGTACTAGGAGCACGCTCCTGCTGTTTTAAGCGGTACGCATAGAGTGTCCGCGCATATTCCTACTACCCCTAAGGTTCTATAACATGTTCTTTACAGTCATGACTAAATAGGGACAGCCAAGCTACTTAGTAAGGCTAGCGCGCATGCTCGCCCTATAATTTCAAAGATTAACTGAAGTACATACTTGTGGTTTCCTGATATCTCGATCTGCATGTAAAGCGAAGGTGTCGCGAAGCCGCCTAACATGTAACAGATTAAAACCCGCCTGAGTTAGCAGCCTCCACCCTATACTCGTTACGAAGGTATTAAGGTATGTACATGACACATGTTACGTAGGCTATCTACCTATTTACTCTTGCGCGGTGTAAGCGTGCTATATCCTATATCCTATATATTCCGCGCGTATTACTCGTTAAGGCTAGGGACATCCTCATAGGAGGAGGGGCAGTAATACGGTTAATACTAGGGGGCTATTAGAGCCGCATAGGTTCTAATACCTGCCCTTAGCATGTAGTGACCCTGCTACACATAGTAAGGGGGTCCTTCGTACATACGTTAGCTTGTATGTTGTCTAAGTAGGATTAATAGTTAACGTAGGATGCCCCTATGTCGCTAACCCTACGGTACCCCTACGGGGTTAGGCTCGGACATGCTTTCCCTAATTAAGGGGCGTCAGGGGTTATAAGCACCCTTAGCGCTACCTCTGCAATAAGCAGAAAGCAGTAATATCTTGTACCTATTAAAAGGTCAGATTACTCTGTCATACTACGAGATATTTTCATATTATATAGCATATATATCTATATCATAGGTCCTCTAGACCGACTTAGAGGCAGGCTGCCTCGCGGTACGACGCTAGGGCGTAGCCTTAAATTGCTTAATGACCTTCTTGCGGATCATCTGTGTCTTGAAGTCATTAGCGATAGAGGCAAGGGCCCTAAGTTGTTAACACTAGTGGCTAGTCAGATAATTGTCGACACTAACGTTAGCCTAGCGGAGATTAGCATTTATTCTTAGAGGGCATCCGCACTATATGCATACTATAGCGAAGGTCTTGACCCTAATAGTTAGCACCTTCAAGATCTTCTAGACTAAGTCTACAATTAGACCTAGGCAAATGTTTTCGCCTGTTAGTAGAGAATTAAAGCAAACACTACTATATAAGTAGTTCGCAGTTATAGTAAAGCACGAGAGGGCGCCAAGTAGGTAGGCGAGTGCCTTGTAGTACTTAGCCTGTAGCCTGTTTATAGTCAGAGTACCTTTAGCAATCCCCTTGTTACGCGTACTCTAGAAGTCATCGATGTTATAGCAGAGCTAATTGTACTCGCTATATACCTCTTTAGGGAGGTCTTGGCATTTTTGATACTTGCCATTATAATTAACATAGTTGTAGTAGACACTACCCTTATTAAATCCGCTAACGTAAATCTTAGCTACGCTTTAGTTAGTACAGGTCACGCATACCTTGCAGGTAGGTGACGTGTTACTAACATGTAGAGGAGAGATGTATATAGCCTAGCTACTAAGGTTGTTAAGGCATCGTTAACACGAGTAACAGTCGTAGGCAGAGCGAGTAGCGTCAAACTTAGTCTGTAGCATACAAGCCATTATTACTAACATAGGTAGTTAATTAATCTTGATTGATTAATTAAAGAAGAAGAAGCTCTAGGTTAGGCAAGCAGACATAGCGAAGCGCAGGCTAAGCAAAGTAGAAGTAGAGTTAATGTTAGTGTTTTAGAACAGGAAGTTTAGGAAAGCAGCAAGGTTTTTATACTCTCTAGTAGCCTCCCTATTACCTACTATAACCGTTAAGCTAGTAACTCAAACTATATACGCAGAGTACCTACCTTTAGTTAACATACATAGGGACTAAATAATGTAAGAACAGATAACGTAGCTGTCACGCATATGCGCTAACTATACTCGTAATAGTCTACTAGCATGAAAATGTGACAAGACCCGCGCTAGGAGCGCGCTCCTGCCATTTTAAGTAGTATGCGTAGAGTACCTACACATATTCCTACTAGCCCTGAGGTTCTATGACACATTCTTCATAGTCACAACTAAATAGGGACAGCTAAGCTACTTGGCGAAGCTAGCGCGTATACTTGCCCTATAATTTCAAAGATTAGCTAAGAGGTACGTACTTGTAGTTTCCTGATATCTTGATCTGCATGTAAAGCAAAGGTGTTACAAAGCCGCCTAACATGTAACAGATTAAAAACCCGCCTAAGTTAGTAACCTCTGTCCTACATTTGCTACGAATATACTAAGATATATACATGACACATGTTATGTAGGCTATCTACCTATTTACTCTTACGCGGTGTAAGCGTGCTATATCCCGTACCCTATACGTTCTATATGTATTACTTAGTAAGGCTAGGGACATCCTCATAGGATGAGGGGTAGTAATACAGTTAATACTAGGGGGCTATTAGAGCCGCATAGGTTCCGATGCCTGCCCTTAGCATGTAGTGACCCTGCTATACATAGTAAGGGGGTCCTTTGTACATACGTTAGCTTGTATGTCGTCTAAGTAGGATTAATAGTTGACATAGGATGCCCCTATGTCGCTAACCCTACAGTACTCCTACGGGGTTAGGCTTAGACATGCTTTCCCTAATTAAGGGGCGTCAGGGGTTATAAGTACCTCTAGCGCTACCTCTGCAATAAGCAGAAAGCAGCGCTGTCTTGTACCTACTAAAAGGTCGGATTACTCTGTCATACTACGAGATATTTTCATATCATATAGTATATACATCTATATTGCTATCTATAGTTAAGTTTTCCTCTTGTATTTTATAAACTCTTTCAAGAAATTAGATAGGTTCTTCCTTAACTATAGTATTATGTATTTACATGTTAAGAATATTTTTACTATTAGAGGTTTTTTTTACAAAACTAATAACTATATATGATATAGATATATATGCTATATAATATGGAAATATCTCGTAGTGTGACAGAGTAATCTAACCTTTTAGTAGGTATAAGACAGCGCTACTTTCTGCTTATTGCAGAGGTAGCGTTAAGGGTGCTTATAACCCCTGACACTTCTTAATTAGGGAAAGCATGTCTAAGCCTAACCCCGCAAGGGTACTATAGGGTTAGCGACATAGGGGCGTCCTACGTTAACCACTAATCCTACTTAGACAACATACAAGCTAACGTATATACGAAGGACCCCCTCGCTATATGTAGCAGGGTCACTACATGCTAAGGGCGGGCATTAGAACCTATGCGGCTCTAATAGCCCCCTAGTATCAACTGTATCACTACCCCTCCTCCTATGAGGATGTCCCTAGCCTTACTAAGTAATACACACAGAATAGTTAGGGTACAGGATATAGCACGCTTACACTATATAAGAGTAAATAGGTAGATAGCCTACGTAACATATGTCATGTGTATACCTTAACACCTTTGTAGCGAGTATAGGGCAGAGGCTACTAACTCGGGCGGGTTTTAATCTGTCACATGTTAGGCGGCTTTGTAACACCTTTGCTTTACATGCAGATCGAGATATTAGGAAACCATAAGTATGTACTTTAGTTAATCTCTAAAATTATAGGGCAAGCATACACGCTAGCTTCGCCAAGTAGCTTAGCTGTCCCTATTTAGTTGTGACCATGAAGAACGTGTTATAGAACCTTAGGGTAGTAGGAAAGTACGCGGACGCTATACGCGTACTACTCGAAACAGCAGGAGCGCGCTCCTAGCGTAGGTCTCGCTACATTTTCATGCTAGTAGGCTAGCACGAGTGTATTTAGCGCATATGCGTAACAGCCGCGTTATCTGTTCTTATATTATCCGGTCCCCTTGTAAGTTAACTAGGGGCAGGTACTCTGCGCATGTAGTTTAAGTTACTAGCTTAACGGTTACAGTAGGCAACAGGGGGGCTGTTAGAGGGTATAAAAACCTCGTCGCTTTCCTGAACTTCCTGTTCTAAGACACTAACATCGACCTCTACTCCTATTTCGCTTAGCTTGCGCCTTGCTATGTCTACGGGTCTAAACTAGAGCTTCTTCTTCTTTAATCAATTAATCAAGATCAATTAACTCATCTTAGTAATAATAGCTTATATGCTACAGACTAAGTTTAACGCTACTCGCTCTGCCCGCAATTGTCGCTTATGTCGACAATGCCTTGACAACCTTAGTAGCTAAGCTATACACATCTCCTCTCTGCGTGTTAGTAAGGTGTCCCCTACCTGCAAGGTATGCGTGACTTGTACTAACTAAAGCGTAGCTAAGATCTACGTCAGCAGATTTGATGAGGGCAGTGTCTACTATAATTGTGTCAACTGTAATAGCAAGCATCAAAAATGCCAAGACCTCCCTGAAGAGGTGTATGGCGAGTACAACTAGCTCTACTATAACATCGATGGCTTCTAGAGTACGCGCGACAAGGGGGTTGCTAAAGGTACTCTAACTATAAACAGGCTATAGGGTAAGTACTACGAGGTACTCGCCTACCTGCTTAGCGCTCTCTTGTGCTTTACCGCAACTGCTAACTGTTCTTATGGCGGTGTTTACTTCGACTCTCTGCTAACAGGCAAAAACGTTTGTCTAGGTCTAATCGTAGACTTAGTCTAGAAGATCTTGAAGGTACTAACTATTAGGGTCGAGACCTTCGCCATAGTACGTATATAGTGTAGGTATCCTCTAAGTATAAATGCTAACTTTCTCCGCTAGGCTAACGTTAGCGTTGAGAAATATCCGACTAGCTGTTAGCGTTAGCAACTCGGGGCCCTTGCCTCTATTAACGATAACTTTAAGACGCAGATGATCCGCAAGAAGGTTATCAAGCAATTCACCGTTCCTGCCGCTAAGGCTACGCCCTAGCGCCGTACTAAGAGGCAGCATGCCTCTAAGCCGGTCCTAAGGACTAAGCCGTAAGTTACTTACTTAAATCCTATTACGTGCGTATAGCTAACATATTGTAGCGCTACCGCCTACGCCGCCTTAACGCTACTATCTAAGAAGAAGAAGAAGGCTAGGGCCGAAATTGAGGTTAGCGACAAGGAAGCCGAACCTTCCCTGCTTGTAACCCGTACTACGTCCGCTAAGACGCTAAGGTACAAGCCTCTAGGCTAGATCTTTAAGGATGAGGAGGATAATGACGTCTAGGATACCTTCGGTCCTAACGTGATCCCTTCGCGCTGTAGTGTTACCGTACTAGTTACGCCTAAGGGGGACACTAAGTCCGATAATGTAGTTAACACTCATGTCAAGAAGTGTAATATGATCTCGAGGGCCGAGCGCGACAGCCGCAAGCGCGCTCGAGTATCTTCGCCTTCTAATGCTAAGGATGAGGTAGTCGTTACGACTAGGCGCGGTAAGGATGTTACTAGCTCTCTAGCTACTATAGGCTCTAGAGACGAGCTCTCTCGCAACCTACTAAAGAAGAAGATGCTAGCCTCTCTTCGTGGCGTTACTACTCCTGTTACTCATAGTCGCTTTAGGGTGTTTAGTAGACCCTATGTAGGTAGATAGTCCCTAGCGGACTATAACAAGAAAGACTCTTCTGCTTCGGGTTTAATTAGGAAGCCCCTAACTAGTAGTCGCTAAGCATTAGCTACGAAGCTAATCTAAGCATGTCTCTTGTTCTCCTTAGGTTTATTCTAGGTGTGCCTTTAGGCATCAATGATATATGAGTAGGGCGTTTGCTTCTCGTTATTACTCTACGCGTTATGCGCTATATACACATGTTAAGAATTCTGCTCTAAAACTCTTATCTTCCTACGAATCGACCTTCTTAAGCCCTGCTTACGCCTCCTCCGCTCTTCGAATTCACGAATAGCTTCTAGAGCGTTCTTATAGTCTTTAGCTAGAACCTATTATGTGTATAATATAGATGTATGTGCTATATGATATGAAAATATCTCGCAGTGTGACAGAGTAATCCGACCTTTTAGTAGGTACAAGATAGCGCTGCTTTCTGCTTATTGCAGAGGTGGCGCTAAGGGTGCTTATAACCCCCGACGCTCCTCAATTAGGGAAAGCATGTCCGAGCCTAACCCCGTAGGGGTACCGTAGGGTCAGCGACGTAGGGGCGTCCTACGTCGACAACTGATCCTACTCGGACGACATACGAGCTAACGTATGTACGAAGGACCCCCTTGCCATATGTGGCAGGGTCACTGCATGCTAAGGGCGGCCATTAGAACCCATGCGGTTCAAATGGTCCCCTAGTATCAACCGTATCACTGCCCCTCCTCCTATGAGGATGTCCCTAGCCTTACTAAGTGACGCACGCGGAACATATAGGGTACGGGATGTAGCACGCTCATACCGCGCAAGGGTGAATAGGTAGATAGCCTGCGTAACATGTGTCATGCGCACACCTTAACACCTTCGCAGCGAGTACGGGGCGGAGGCTGCTGACTCGGGCGGGTTTTAATCCGTCACATGTTAGGCGGCTTCGTAACACCTTCGCTTCACATGCGGATCGAGATATCAGGAAACTACGAGTACGTACTTCAGTCAATCCTTGAAATTATAGGGCGAGCATGCGCGCCGGCCTCGCCAAGTAGCTTGGCCGTCCCTATTTAGTCGTGACCGTGAAGAACGTGTCGCAGAACCTCGGGGTAGTAGGAAAGTACGCGGACGCTCTGCGCGCGCCGCTCGAAACGGCAGGAGCGCGCTCCTAGCGCGGGCCTCGTCACATTTCCATGCTAGTAGGCTAGCACGAGTGCGGTCGGCGCACATGCGTGACAGCCGCGTTATCCGTTATTGCATCATTCGGTCCCCTTGTAAGTCAACTAGAGGCAGGTGCTCTGCGCATGTAGTTCGAGTTACTAGCTTAACGGTTGCGGTAGGCAACAGGGGGGCTGTCAGAGGGTATAAAAACCTCGTCGCTTCCTAAACTTTCCTGTTCTAAGACACTAACATTGACCTCCGCTCCTACTTCGCTTAGCTTGCGCCTCGCCGTGTCTGCGGGTCTGTACCGGAGCTCCTTCTTCTTCAATCAATCAATTAAGATCAATCAACCCGTCTTAGCTATAATGGCTCATATGCTGCAGACTAAGTTCGACGCTACTCGCTCTACCCGCGATCGTCGCTTATGTCGACGATGCCTTGACAACCTTAGTAGCTAAGCTGCACACATCTCTCCTCCGCATGTTAGTAAGGCGTCCCCTACCCGCGAGGTATGCGTGACTTGTACTAACCGAAGCGTAGCCGAGATCTACGTCGGCGGGTTTGATAAGGGCGGTGTCTACCGCAATTGTGTCAACTGTAATGGCAAGCATCAAAAATGCCAAGACCTCCCTGAAGAGGTGTACAGCGAGTACAACTAGCTCTGCCGTAACATCGATGACTTCTAGAGTACGCGCGACAAGGGGATTGCTGAAGGCACTCCGACTATGAACAGGCTACAGGCTAAGTACCGTGAGGCACTCGCCTACCTGCTCGGCGCCCTCTCGTGCTTTACCGCGACTGCTAACCGTTCTCACAGCGGCGTTCGCTTCGACTCTCTGCTAACAGGCGAAAACGTTTGTCTAGGTCTAATCGCAGACTTAGTCTAGAAGATCTTGAAGGTGCTAACCGTTAGGGTCGAGACCTTCGCTATAGTACGCATACAGTGCGGGTGCCCTCCGAGTATAAATGCTGACTTTCTCCGCTAGGCTAACGTTAGCGTCGAGAAATATCCGACTAGCCGTCAGCGTCAGCAACTCGGGGCCCTTGCCTCTATTGACGATGACTTTAAGACGCGGATGATCCGCAAGAAGGTCATCAAGCAATTCACTACTCCCGCCGCTAAGGCCACGCCCTAGCGCCGTACCGAGAGGCAGCCTGCCTCTAAGCCGGTCCCGAGGACTAAGCCGTAAGTTACTTACTCGAATCCTGTCGCGTGCGTACAGCTAACACATTGTAGCGCCGCCGCCTACGCCGCCTCGACGCTACTGTCCAAGAAGAAGAAGAGGGCCAGGGCCGAAATTGAGGTCAGCGACGAGGAAGCCGAGCCTTCCCCGCTTGCGACCCGCACTACGTCCGTCAAGACGCTAAGGCACAAGCCTCTAGGCCAGATCTTTGAGGATGAGGAGGATGACGACGCTCAGGATACCTTCGGTCCTAACGTGATCCCTTCGCGCCGTAGTGTCACCGCACTAGTTGCGCCTAAGGGAGACACCGAGTCCGATGATGTGGTCGACACTCGTGTCAAGAAGCGCAAGATGATCTCGAGGGCCGAGCGCGACAGCCGCAAGCGCGCTCGAGTCTCTTCGCCTTCTGATGCTAAGGATGAGGTAGTCGTCGCGACTAGGCGCAGTAAGGGTGTCGCTAGTTCTCTAGCTACTATAGGCTCCGAAGACGAGCTCCCTCGCAACCTACTAAAGAAGAAGATGCCGGCCTCTCTTCGTGGCGTTGCTACCCCCATTACTCATGGTCGCTTCAGGGTGTTTAGTAGACCCCGTGCGGGTAGGTAGTCCCTAGCGGACCGCAACAAGAAAGACTCTCCTGCTTCGGGTTCAGTCAGGAAGCCCCTAACTAGTAGTCGCTAAGCATTAGCTACGAAGCTAATCCGAGCATGTCTCTTGTTCTTCTTAGGTTTATTCTAGGTGTGCCTTTAGGCATCAATGATGTATGAGTAGGGCGTTTGCTTCTTGTTGTCACTTCGCGCGTTATACGCTACATATACGTGTTAAGAATTCTGCTCTAGAACCCTCATCTTCCCACGAATCGACCTTCTCAAGCCCTGCTTACGCTTCCTCTGCTCTTCGAATTCACGAATAGCTTCCGGAGCGTTCTTGTAGTCTTCAGCCAGAACCCATTGTGTGTACTCAGGTAGGTATCCTTTCTACTTCACCAGATAGTGCGTTGCGCCCTTGCGCCGCATACTGTCCTTAATACCCTCGACTTCCTACTCTTCGTTCTCTTCTGCTACTAGCATCGGGTCCGCGGGCTCTTCGCCCTCGCGCTGTACCTATAGTTCGAGTAGAGATACGTAGAAGACGTCGTGCACACGATACGACGATAGCAACGATAGCCGGTACGCCTGCGAGCCTATCGCGTCGCGTATCCGGAAGGGTCCGACGAACCTTGGCGTCATCTTCTTGCTTAGAAGTTTCAGCTTGAGATTCTTCGTCGACAGTAACACCTTCGTACTAACTACGTACTGCATCGGTTTAGCACAGGTGTTATTATGTTTAATCTGGGATTCTGAGGCCTTTTTCTAGTGTTCTATTAGCACCGAATGTACCTCGCGCATACGCCGCGCTAATTCCGCGGCGGCCGGCACCCTCTCCTCAGAAGACTCGTCCTAAGGCGGTTCTAGGTGTATTTCCGGATTAAAGCCATAAAGAATCTGAAATGGCGACATGCGCATAGTAGCATGCACGCTGTTATTGACTGCAAATTCCGCCATAGGAATTGCGTCGGCCTAGGCATCCTGGTTCTTAGCGTAGTAGCACCGAAGGTACTACTTAAGAGTCTAGTTCATACGTTTAGTCTGACCATCAGTCTGTAGATGGAATGCTGTACTTAGGCGGTGCTTGACACGCGCCTCAAACACAAATTCTTGCTAGTATTTACTAGTAAAGACAGAACCTCGATCTAATAGGATACTTCGGGGGACACTGAAGCGCCGTATGACTTCGTCGCGAAGTAGCCGCGCAAGCTCGCCACTTGTGCACTTTTTCGTACATAGGATAAAGATATTCATCTTCGAGTATCGGTCGACTACTACAAGGACAGCATTAACTACATTGCCTTTCTACTTTGCTAGCAGCAAATCAGTAATGAAATCCATGGTCAAGTCTTGCCATGGTCTCTCTGGCAGTAGGAGCGCCTAAGCATCGCCGTAGGGGCGATAGCGCCGAGATTTGCTAATCTGGCACGTCTGGCAGGATTTGACATAGTCAGAGACATCCTGTTCTAGCGTAGGCTACTAGTATTTGCGTCCAAGAAGTGCGTTCGTCTTCTCTACGCCAAAATGGCCTGCGAGTTTATCGTCATGATAAATACGGAGGAGCTGCGAACAGAGTGCGCGGTCGGCAAGTACGTAGAGCCTATTGTCAAAGTACTACAAGTCGCCTGACTTGGTCTAGTACTTCGGACCGCCTACGGTGTCCTAGAGGGCTACACCCTCATTGATTAACTCCGGTTCTCGCTCTTGCAACCGCTGAATAAGTCTCGAGACTTCTTTAAAGGGTTCTTTAGACATCGCATGCTTACCGCATGTAAGCCGGTTAACTACCGCACGGATCGAGCTAGACATGGTCGCTACAACTGCCAGATAGGAGGGTTCGTCACTAGCGGAGGCCGTGAGGCCCCATTAGACCCGCAGTCGACCTACAAGAGGAGCTAACGACAGATCGCCGCCCTAAACTGCAAGCTTCGTTTGCAGCGTAGGGAGAAGCTGTTAGTCACCCTCTTCCCTAGTGTCGTAGTCCGGTCGTCGCGAAGGACTGTCAGCCGGATTCGTCTTTCTGGAACGATGCTAGATAACGAAGTCAAAGCTAGCGAGGAAAGTCGCCTACCTTGCTTGCCGACTACTTAGCTGCTTCACGCCCATGAAGCCGCGAAGGTTGTTATAGTCGGTAAGCACCTTAATAGGGTGCGCTGCGCCTTCGAGGTAGTGTTAGTACTCCTTGAAGCCGTCAACAATAGCTAAAAGCTCTTAGTCGTGAGTCTCGTAGTTAAGCTTAGCGCCCTGCATCTTCCGCGACTAGAAGGCAATCGGGTACTATCGCGTACTGCCTTCGTGCGACTAGAGCTGCGATATAATTGCGGCTATTGCGAATTTTGAAGCATTAGTCTCTATCCGGATCTTCGTAGCGGGGTCAAAGTGCCGAAGTATAGGCGCAGTTTGAAAAGCTGCTTTAAGTTCAGAGAAGGCCTTACTCTAAGCCTCCTCCCAAGGCACTTTCCCTGGCTTTTTTCCTCGAATCGCGCCCTTTGCGAGGGCCGTGAGGGGAGCCACGATCTTCGAGTAAGATCGTATGAATCTGCAGTAGAAGTTAGTAAATCCTAGGAACACCTGCACTTCTCAGAGGGTAGTCGGCCGCAGCTACTCCGCGATTGCGGACACCCTTCAGTCATCCATGATGACTCCTTCCGTAGAGACGATGTATCCGAGAAACTCAATCCTATCCGTCAGGAATGAGCACTTCTTTAGGTTCGCGTAGAGGGCGAACTTGCGGAGCCGTTCGAGCACTATACTTAGATGCCGCATATGCTCCTCCTTCGAGTCGGAATAGACTAGTATATCGTCTAAATATACTACGTAGCAGGTGTCAACGAGGCCGGCTAGGGCCCGGTTAATATACGCTTAGAACGTCGCTAGTGCGTTAGTCAAGCCAAACGGCATCACTGTATACTCGAAGTGTCTGTACTGCGTTTAGAATGCGGTCTTCTACTCGTCGCCCTTTCGGATCGGTATCTGGTAGTAGGCGTCCTTCAAGTCGATAGACGAGAAGATGGCGGCGCGACCAAGGCGGTCAAGCGTCTCGCTAATAAGTGGTAGGGGGCAGCGGTTCTTCTAGGTCACCGCGTTAAGGCCCCTATAGTTAACGCATAGGCGGAGCGTGTTGTCCTTCTTCAGGACGAACATAACTAACGCTCTAGCCTCGCTGTCGCTTCGTCGGATCCACGCGTTCCTTTGCGCCTTGTAGAGGTAGTCTCGAAGTGTTTCGAGCTGCGATTCCGACATAGGGTATAGAGGTCGATGCGGAGGATTGTAACCCTCCTTAAGGTTAATCGCATGTTCCGCGTCTAGGGCCCGGGCATAGGCCGCAGCCTCTGCGTCGAAAATATCGGCGTATTCCTCTAACTCAGGCGGAAGGGTAACGTCTTCCTTGACGTTCCGTATGCGGACCGCATACACGCATTAGACCTTCTTCATGTCCTTGTAGAAGCTGTGTGCGTCACGCATCCGCACCGCAGGAACTTCGCCTATAGAGCCGTAGAACTAGTTGTTAGTAGCTCCATTAACAACGACTCCCTGCTTGTGGCGCCAAGGGCGGCCGAGCAGGAGCTCCTTATTAGGAACGTCTTCGGCGTAGAAGACTTCGTTAGTCTCGCGCACTTCTCCCGAGGAGTCCGCGAGTTAGAGGCGCACGTTGTACGCGCCTCGAGCCGCTACGCCTTCGCCCTGAAAAGACTTCATAGTAGGCAGCAGGGCTCCTAGGATCGGCTTCAAACCGAGCCGTACGATTACCCTCTAGGGTATCACGTTAACCTCCGCAAGGTCATCTAACATACAGTCTACTAGCTCGAGCGAGCCATTAACTCGGACTGCGCCAGATAGGCGCCGCGCAGGCCACGAGTCTACACTATTAGTAACAGACAGCTTGGATACCCGCGGTAGCCATTCGGTTGTCTCGGGCTTGTCCTTCTTTCGCCTCCCCTCTAGGGAGGTTTCGGACACCTTGCTTACCTTCTTCCTATTACTTCGTTTAGGACAGCGAGCCGCCTAGTAGTCCCTCGCTCTACAGATGTAGCAGCTACTCGGAGGCTTCTCGCTACCGTCTTTTGGCTCGGAGGGCTTGCTCCTCTAGAATGAACTACCGCGTTAGACGTGACCCCTAGGGCGCTTGTAATAGCGGCCCTTCGGTAGGTCCTCGGGGCTTAGACGCTTATTGTCCTTACCGCCCGATTTTCCATTTCGCTTCAAGGTGATTTCCATATGTGTCGCAAGGGACACGAGGTCTTGCCGAGTTGTCGGAAGTTCATAAAAAGTCATGATTATGTTCTGAAGATCGTCATCAAGTTTGACGAGCAAGTGCCGCACGCGTTGCGTCTTAGTATAGGGTAGCATCTGTCCCTCGAGCGTGGCGAGATAGGTTGCGAAGCTAGAGGTTGTTTGTCCCTTCCCCTGCTTAGCCTTCTCGTACTCGACAGACATGGTAAGGGCGTAATTCCCCGGATCCTCGACCTGGTCGACACAGAACTAGCGAAAGTCCGCCTATGTATACGTTCCGTCATGGACCCGCATAAGGTCATACCGCTCATGCTAATTGTTGCGAGGTTCCTTATCCTCTTCGAGCCACATCATACTAAAGGCGACTTGTTCGCCCTCCATGGAATATCCGCGTAGGTTAAGCACGAAAACTGCCTCACATGCCTGTAAGAAAGTTCGAGCCTCCTTCAAGGTGTCTCCCTTGAACGGCTTCGGGTTACGTGCGTTACGACTACCTCCTAGTTAGCCTACTATGGCCCCGAATTTAGGCACCAAGTTCGCAGGCACACGCGGAGGGTCTGCGCCTCCCGGTAAGTTGTCTTCGCGGGTCCCTAGCATGAAATCTCGCTAGATTTCTTCGTCCGCTAGTTCGTTAGTACTGCTTATAGCGACGTCTTCGTCGTCCTCGCCGTTGTCGCTGCTAGGAGCGGTGCGGCTCCAGCTCTGGTTTGCAAGGCGGTTCGCGACCTGATTGACAATCATGGCTACGAGGGCCAGGTCGATAGTCGGGGTTAGCTGCGGTCCCTATGCAGGGGGTCTATTACCTAGTCCGCCGCGTAATTGTCCTCTAGCGGAACCGTCGCTCGATGCAGTGTCGCTCGCAGCGGTTACTTCTGCAGGCTAGTTACTCGGGCTAGCTTCGCCATCGCGGGCGCTCGGGATGGCGCTCGCTACACGTTAGTTGCGAGTTCGTAGTGCTCTAGACATATCGTAGTATTCTCTACTAGACTGCAAAGCAGGGGGGAGAAAGCAGAACTAATATAGATGTATGTGCTATATGATATGAAAATATCTCGCAGTGTGACAGAGTAATCCGACCTTTTAGTAGGTACAAGACAGCGCTACTTTCTGCTTATCGCAGAGGTGGCGCTAAGGGTGCTTATAACCCCCGACGCTCCTCAATTAGGGAAAGCATGTCCGAGCCTAACCCCGTAGGGGTACCGTAGGGTCAGCGACGTAGGGGCGTCCTACGTCGACAACTGATCCTACTCGGACGACATACGAGCCAACGTATGTACGAAGGACCCCCTTGCTATATGTGGCAGGGTCACTGCATGCTAAGGGCGGCCATTAGAACCCATGCGGTTCAAATGGTCCCCTAGTATCAACCGTATCAGTGTACTTAGGTAGGTATCCTTTCTACTTTACTAGATAGTACGTTGCGCCTTTACGCCGCATACTATGCTTAATACCCTTAACTTCCTACTCTTTGTTCTCTTCTGCTACTAGCATTAGGTCCGCAGGCTCTTCGCCCTTGCGCTGTACCTATGGTTCGAGTAGAGATACGTAGAAGACGTCATGCATATAATACGACGATAGTAACAATAGCTAGTATGCCTACGAGCCTATCGCGTTACGTATCCGGAAGGGTCTAACAAACCTTAGCGTCATCTTCTTGCTTAGAAGTTTCAGCTTGAGATTCTTCGTCAATAGTAACACCTTTGTACTAACTCTATACTACATCGGTTTAGCATAGGCGTTATTATGTTTAATCTGTAATTCCGCGGCAGCTAGCACCCTCTCCTTAGAAGACTCGTCCTAAGGCGGTTCTAGGTATATTTCCGGATTAAAGCTATAAAGAATCTAAAATAGTGACATGCGCATAGTAGCATGCATGCTATTATTAACTGCAAATTCTGCCATAGGAATTGCGTCGGCCTAGGCATCCTGGTTCTTAGCGTAGTAGCACTAAAGGTACTACTTAAGAGTCTAGTTCATATGTTTAGTCTAACTATTAGTCTATAGATAGAATGCTATACTTAGGCGGTACTTTATACGCGCCTTAAACACAAATTCTTGCTAGTATTTACTAGTAAAGACAGAACCTCGATCTAATAGGATACTTCGGGGGACACTAAAGCGCTATATGACTTTGTCGCAAAGTAGTCGCGCAAGCTTGCTACTTATGCACTTTTTTGTACATAAGATGAAGACATTTATCTTCGAGTATTAGTCGACTACTACAAGGACAGCATTAACTACATTGCCTCTCTACTTTGCTAGTAGCAAATTAGTAATAAAATCTATAGTTAAGTCTTGCTATAGTCTTTCTAGTAGTAGGAGCGCCTAAGTATCGCCATAGGGGCAATAGCGCCGAGAT
>JADDMT010000218.1:0-33665 GCA_021401465.1 Teratosphaeria epicoccoides | reverse complement strand
ACTGATCCTACTTAGACGACATACGAGCCAACGTATGTACGAAGGACCCCCTTGCCATATGTGGCAGGGTCACTGCATGCCAAGGGCGGCCATTAGAACCCATGCGGTTCAAATGGTCCCCTAGTATTAACCGTATTAGTAGGGGCATCCTACATTAACTATTAATCCTACTTAGACGACATACGAGCTAACGTATATACGAAGGACCCCCTTGCTATATGTAGTAGGGTCACTACATGCTAAGGGCGGGCATTAGAACCTATGCGGTTCTAATAGCCCCCTAGTATTAACCGTATTACATACCTTCCCTATTACCTGCCTAAACTACACTTGTACTACTTACGCCTAGACTACACTAGATCGGTCTATTCTAGACTAGACTAGCCTAGTCGCTGTCCTTATTGTCCTCATGACCCTTATTTAGGGCCCTACCCTCTAACTTGCAGGTAGTTAGGACAAGGAGTATGCCCTAGAGGTTAGACTTAGGCCTACTGTTCTTCATCTTGCTAACATAGGCCAAGATGTTCTAGAGTAAGGTCGCTATCTCTGTAATACGCCTATTACTAATCTACTTGATGTCCTTAAGGCGCTTACTAGCTAAAGTGTCCTTAATCAGAAACTTTGAGCCCTTAAGCTTCTAGATAAGGTTAGTACAGACCAGATTAGGCTAAGAGGGACCTAACACTTACATTTAGGGTTAGAGCACTCCTGTTATAAACGCGCTTTGCTACTTTCTTACTAGATTAGTCCTACCTCTCCTGCCTAAGGTGCTATGACAAGCCGCCCTTGCTATAAAGGGTGTTACCTAGCTCCCTACGGTCCTGTTAGCTCTATTCTAGGCTAGAGTATCCTAATCTGGCACTTACAGAATTGTAGTGCCTGCGATCTTCCTAATGTAGCGCATAATAGCCTCCTTCTCATTGTCGCTAGCATTATTAGCTAAGGCTTCGATCTTATAGTATATACCCTTCTACTTGTCCTCCTTTAAGGCTAGGAGCTATTAGAGTTAGCTATACTACACTAGACTAGACTAGAATAGACTAGCTTAACCTACCTAGAAGTAATCCTTGCTACTTAGGTAGTTGCTATAGTTTAGAGTAATACTAGCAGGGATAGGCTTGTTCATAATAGGGCAGAGCTTCTTAATGTTAGCTAGGTTAGGGTCCTTGTAGTAGCTATAGCACAGGTTAGCTAGAAATGAGGAAGTAGTCTCTAGATTGTAGTTATACTCCTTACGTATAACCTTAGTAGCAGATCTCTTCCTGTTCGCTATTATATTAGGCTAGCTAGGACTAGACAAGTTTGTTTACGTTTAGGTTATAGGACTTTAGGACTACATGCTACTATTAGTACCTAAAACGCCCGAACTGCTACAAAATAGAACAGATTAGACTAATCTGTCCTATTCTTGCTAGCCTATAGATTTCGCATTTTACTTACTAATTAGAGGTAGATGTAGGTTAGAAGGTTAAAAATTAAACTTCGAGTTCTTTTAATATTGTTAGTATAACTCATTACTAGTAACTTCCCCTTTAGGACTAGTTACCATGCTAAGTTCTATACCTTTCTACTACATTCTACCTATATTAACTAGGGGTTTTGACACTATTATGCGGGTTTTAAGGACAAAACCTAGGAGAGAGGGGGGCAATGTTAGGACTACCTCTACATACCCCTATAGGGTCTACCTACTAACTTACTAGCCCTGACTAGCCTAGCATGGCGTAATCTAGCTAGGTTTGTCCCTATTAGGACTAGCCTAGCCTAGGCATAGTAAGGGGACTCCTTGATCCCCCCTAACTAATCCTACTTCCTCCTCTATCGATTTAAGTAGTCCTACTATAGACCTATAGCCTATACTTTAGCTAGCCTGTACTAGTCTTACTATCTTACAGAGTACTCCTACAGGCTAGTTACCTAGGCTAGCTTCGCTATTACAGGCACTTAGGATAGCACTTACTACATGTTAGTTATAAGTTTGTAGTACTCTAGACATATTATAGTATTCTCTGCTAGACTATAAAGCAGGAAGGAGAAAGCAGAACTAATATAGATGTATATGCTATATAATATGAAAATATCTCGTAGTATGACAGAGTAATCCGGCCTTTTAATAGGTACAAGATAGCGCTACTTTCTGCTTATTACAGAGGTAGCGCTAGAGGTACTTATAGCCCCTAACGCCCCTTAATTAGGAAAGCATGTCTGAGCCTAACCCTATAGGGGTACTATAGGGTTAGTAGCATAGGGCATCTTATGTCAAGCATTAATCCTACTTAGACAACATACAAGCTAACATATATACAAAGGACTCCCTTTACTATGTAGTAGGGTTATTACATACTAAAGGTAGGCATTAGAACCTATGCGGCTCTAATAGCCTCCTAGTATTAACTGTATTACTCTGACTACCTCGCTAACAGCTAAGTAGCACTTAACAGTTCCTTAACATGTGAATCCTTATAGGATACTAGTACTAACGACTACGAATGTCAAGGATAGAGTAATAGTAGCTATAATAGAGGACGTAGACAACATAGAGGATAATAAGGCCTTTATAAGAGTAATAGTCTCTTATGCATATATAGGACATAATGTTTCCTATGTAGGAGTAGATAGTGCATTTAACCTAAGTTATAAACCTACTAAAAGGTATTAAGTTAACAGAGATCTTCCTTACCTAGATTATTGCTTAAGTATCCTCTTACTTAATAAGCTAAGAACCCTATAACCTTATCTGTAGGTTTATAACAATTATCTAGTAGAAAGTCTGTCCTAACCCTGTCCTCTTCTATAATAACTATAGTACTACATATATACTTTATAGGTATAGGGTCTATGTCTAGACCTAGAGTATATTTACTCTTATTTAAGGTCCCTAATTCTAGGCTCCTTAACTAGTAGCTAGCCTTAGACTTACATACTAATTAATCTATTAAAATATAGTAGTCCTAAGTATTAGGGAGCATAGTATACAAGCTAGGCTAAATATAATAAATCATTTATAACTATACCCTATAGTCTTATCTAAGGTTATAGTAGAGTTATTTCTACTATCCTAGTTTAGTTAGTACCTCTCTAGAAGGTTAGAGACATGACAAGATAAATATCAAGATAATGTAGGTAAGTACTAAATAAGGTTTAATACTACTTACTTACTAATACGCTATACTAAAGCCTTACAGATACACGGACTACGCGTACAGGTAATCTACCTGTCTAAGTCTACAAAGTACGTCTGTAGAGCTACTATAGCTTTTACAGACATGCTAAAGGTATCTGATATAGCAAGTTCATACGAGCATCCTTCCCCGCGTATATGCAAAATATTCTCATCTACTTCAATGATCTCTTGAGTACTCCTACAACCCCACCGCTGTGCATACATATGGAACGACACAAATCTCTCACAACCTCGCCTTCGGCGTGCTCTGCTTCTCTATCTCAACATACATCTCGTCGATAAGGGCGCGGTACAGCTTGGCAGTCTGGGGCCGCTTCAGTTTCAACCTAGACACAAGTCAGCGCAAAGCTCGAGTCTGTCAGATTAACGTGAAAATGAGGACTCACGTAGGCGTCAGCAGCTCATTCTCGATCGTGAACGGGTCCACCAGCAACCTCACTGCCTTGACGTTCTCGTAGCTATTGAATTTGGACTTCTTGCCGACCTTCAGCAACTCCTTCACGATAGCTCTTCTGACCTTGGGGTCCTGACCAGCAGCCCCAAGCGCTTTTAGGTCATCGGCAGGGATCTTCTTGTTCAACACTTTCTCGACGAATGTAGCGAACATGTCCGGTTGGATGCCGAAAATGGCCACGAGGTTTGACTGGTTGCTGTCTCCATGAACGTATGCTTGGCCCAAGTACGGCAAATTGCCGAGGTAAACGTTCTCAATGCGCTCGGGAGATATGTATTCTCCCTGTGCAAGCTTGAGCACGTTTTTGACGCGGTCGACGATGCGGAAACGGCCAAGCTCATCGATTGAAGCAATGTCGCCAGTGCGAAACCAGCCGTCTTCGGTGAAAGTCTTCTTCGTTTCGGCCTCATTCTTGTAGTACTCCTTCATGACACACGGGCCACGGATCAGAAGCTCTCCACGAGGATAGGGTTTGTCGGTCGAGAGGTAATCCATGTCGGGCACGTCTTGGAGGCAAAGCTCAGACGCCACGGTGACAGCACCGCAATTGCCAGTGCTAAAGTCTTGCGCGGTCTGAGCAAGCGCACTGGCGTACGTCTCAGTGAGACCATAACCCTGAACAAAGTTGTTGCTAAGAGCAACACGCAGGAACTGTTGTAGCGTAGGGTCCAGAGGGGCAGAACCAGAGATCATAGTATGCGCCCGCTCCAGACCAAGTGCGGATGCTACCTTCTTGCTCCAGATGCGATCATAGAAGAAGTGCTTGTTCGTGGCTTTGCCGGGCTCCGCGTTTTCAAGATAACCAAGTTTCGTGTCCACCACATGCCTCGAAAGTGTGCCCTTGAAGCCTGGCGCCTCGACCGACGAAGCCTTGATCGCACCACCGAACCTGTTGAATAGCCTCGGCACACTACTGAAAATGGTCGGTTTGAGCAGTTTCACGTCATCCACGAGCTCCAAAACATTGCCGTGGAAGTATCCAATGCATGCGCCACCCCAAAGAGCGGACTGCTCAGTCACGCGCTCAAAGATGTGTGCTAATGGCAGGTACGAGCAGAGGACATCATCCTTTTCTGAAGGTGCGATAGTCATAGCAGCGCTGATGGCGGCGACCGCGTTTGCGTGCGTGAGGACAACACCCTTCGGGTTTCCGGTGGTTCCACTCGTGTAGTTGATCGTCACTGTGTCCTCCGGCCTGGGAGGCGTGTACGGCCGCGGGTGCTTCTCACCCAAGGCCTCCACGTCCTTCAGATAGTGGATTTGCACGCCGTGCTCGGAAGCCATCGCCTGCAAGAGATCCTTCTTCGAATTGCCTGGCAGCTCAGTGCCGTTGGACAGCGGGTCCAGAGAGATAATCAGCTTCAGGGAAGGACATCTTGGTGCCAACTTCAGCAGTACTGGAATGTGGTTGACTGACGAAGCGACTGCGGTCAATGAGGCGTGGTTGATAATGTACTCCGTCGTATCCGGGCCTAAGGTATCGTAGATTGAGACGCTGTAGAGCGACTGGGAGACACAAGCCAGATCGACAATCTGCCACTCCGGCCGGTTCTGGCACCAAAGACCAACACCGTATTGCGTGCCTACAACGCCGACCTGGCGGTGCAACTCCACTAACCCAACACCAAAATTCGCCCGTCGCTTCTGAATCTGCCCGTAATTCTCCCACACATACGGCCCAAAAGTCTTGGTGATCGCATCATGTGGCCTGAAGCCCAGACATTTCCGACTCGGCGCCCTGTTCGCCGTCTGCTCAAACGCCTCATGTATCGTCCTAATCTCTGGATCGTACGTATTCACCGGTCCTGCCTCAGAACGCCGCCAATGCCGCCAGACTGCGGTTCTGCCGTGCTGTTCTGAGCCCGGCACCGGGACACTGTAGGGTGTGCCTGGCGGTGGAGGCGGCGTATCCTTCCTCGCGGCTTCCAAAGCCACAGATGTGTTCGTGGACAACATCTTTTCTTTTTCCAAAATTCAATTCTGAGCTGTCGTCGCGCTTGCGGAAAACTGACTCGAAGTGTGCAGACGGAATCGCTGCGAGATGCCGAAGCCGCGTTGTGCAAGATGCGGGTGGTCCGTCAGTCAAACGTGGGTTGCTCGAGTCTTCGCAAGACGTGTGTGTAATAAGGTAGTTATACTCGGAGACCAGTCTTTTCTACGGCAAAGCACCAGAATTAGCTCCACATCGCTCATGTCCGTAGTTTGCCATCCCAGTCTCACATCAGAGGCAACCTCAAGGTAAAGGACCTACCCTGGTACCCGCAGCATGCACCCACTTTACCCGAGTCCGCCGCCGCTTAACACGCACTTATACGACAGCACAAGGCATAGAAGATAAGCAAGAGATGATATATCTATAACAGAGAATCGGACGGCTAGTCGAGTTCACCTGCTACCGAAGGTCACGCCGTCGGGCTCGCCGTGATTTGTGAATAAACCAGCTGGACCCGACGCAGCGGCATAATGTCGCGCAGTGTGTCTGCTGAGCCGAGGCATCCAGTCGATCGGGTATTCATGTCACCGAGATAATCTTTCAGCAGCCTGTACATCTGTGAGCAAAGCGCAAAGATCAGCGGGGCAATGCGAAGATACTTGCATGTCCAGGCTAGGCTGTGCGACGGCTGTCTTGTAAAAATTAACGTGCAAGACGAGTGGCTCGAGATGTTTCAATATGAAATGTGTGAGAGTGCAAAAAAATCACATGCTGTCCCGAACGGCAAAGTCGAGTCGCACATGACAAGCGAAACTCTATTTGATCTGATCTGCCTCGGAGGGCCTCGGCATGCCTTTTGTTGACGTCTGACATGCCATGGCGTGGACGCATCTAGACAACAGTTTTCGCCGGTGCATCAACATCACCAGTCTTCTCACCATTCGCCCCAGCACCCTTGCTCTCCGGCTTCGTCGCCGCAGCCTTGAACGACTGCTCAAAGTCGGCAATGATATCGTCGATGTGCTCCGTACCAACCGATATCCGGATGAGATCCTGCAGCCAAGAACGTCAGCATCAGAACTCATCTCTTCAACCATTTCGGTCACTAGATTTACCGAAGTGACACCACTACTCTCCTTCTCCTCATCGCTCAACTGCTCATGCGTGGTCGTCCACGGATGAATCGCCAACGTCTTCGAATCACCCACATTCGCCAAATTTGAGATGAGCTTGAACCCATCCACCACCTGGCTACCTGCCTTCTCCCCGCCCTTCACACCAAACGACAGCACACCACCAAAGCCGCGCTTGAGGTACTTCTTCGCCAGCTGATGGCTCTTGTGGCTTTCGAGTCCCGGGTAGCTCACCCAAGCCACGTTCTCGTTCTTCTCTAGCCACTCTGCCAACTTCTGCGCGTTCTGCGCATGCCTCTCGGCACGCAAGCTCAGAGTCTCGATACCGAGAATGAGTTGCTGAGCAGCGAACGGGTTCAGAGCCGAGCCCAAGTCTCGCAGAATTTCGACACGAAGTCTAATGATGAAAGTGATGGCACCAAAGGTATCGAAGAACTTCAGGCCATGATATCCCTCGCTAGGCTGAGTGAATTGCGGGAACCTCTTCCTCGCATCCGCACTGCCCCAGTCGAACTTGCCTGAGTCCACAACGACACCGCCGATCGTGGTACCATGCCCGCCGATCCACTTCGTCGCGCTGTGCAGAACGATGTCCGCTCCATGCTTGATCGGCTGGATGAAGTATCCACCGGCTCCGAAGGTATTGTCCACAATCACTGGCACACCCGATTCATGTGCGACCTTGGCAATGGCCTCGAAGTCCGGGATATTGTACCTCGGGTTGCCAATCGACTCAATGTAGATTGCCTTCGTCTTGTCATCAATCAGCCTCCTGAATCCCTCCGGGTCGTCACCATTCACAAACTTGGTCGTGATGCCCAGCCTTGGCAGGAAGACCTTCAACTGATTGTAGGTGCCGCCGTAGAGATTGGAGGTAGACACGATATTGTCTCCAGCATGCGCAAGAGCTGCAATGGCCATGAACTGTGCTGCTTGTCCTGACGATGCGGCGAGGGCAGCGACACCACCTTCCAACGCTGCGATCCTCTTCTCGAAGACGTCGACGGTAGGATTCATGATGCGCGAGTAAATGTTGCCGAACTCCTTGAGGCCAAAGAGCCTCGCACCGTGTGCGGAGTCATCGAAAACGTAGGAGGTCGTGGCGTAGATGGGAACGGCGCGGGACTTGGTGGTTGGATCAGCTTCTTGACCTGTACTTTTGCGTCAGCGAGCGGGAGCAATGGTATTTGCAACCCTGCGCATCGTAAACGCATACCCGCGTGAAGCTGCAGCGTCTCGAACTTGGGTATGAACTCCTCGCCCGACATCGTGATTTGAACTGCTTCGATCGACCAAAGATTGTCTGATTTCCTCAATGTTTCTCAATCGCTTGATTGTTCCGAGAGCGCTTCGGACAGACTGTACAGTGTGGGAAGAATTAGCAGTATGGCATGCAACTCTGCTGAAATACGGAAGTCGTCACTTTCTTCTCTACCATACAATCGTACAGAAAAGCTCCCCATCTGCAGGGAACTGCGCAAGCAAAATCGTTGCCCCACATTCAATCTGCCCCGCTCTTGCTTGAGCACGCCATCGATTGATTTGGCATGTCCGCGCTTCTTTCAGAAATTCAGCTTTCGCCTTTTGTTGAATCTCTCGCGCAACCGGAAGACCATCAATAGTGTTGATCATCTCACTCCAAGCCTGTGAAGGCATAGAGCTCAAGCTTCGGGCCAGACCAGGACTACCCTCCTCTTCGGAGCAGCTAGCAAGGTATCACCGCCCGGGATGTCGAGCATGGACTTCTTAGCCCAGACATGTCTCACCCCGGCACCACAGGCTCAATGACTGCTCCAGATGCCGTGCTTGGATGATCAGATGACGGCAAAGCTTGAGGCGCCGACGCTTCAACGATCTGGATCCGCGTCGTCCTGACGTCTCTGACCACCTGCACCATTTGACCACCACTCTCATATTGTGTCTCACACGAGATAGCAGGCTGGACTTTGCTGTTGATACTATGTGCGCTGCTTGCCTGCTCCGGCTGGACATCAATCAGAGGCAGCGCGAGCTGACCAAGCTTGAGCGGGACCAAAAGCAGATCGAACGTGAGCTCCTCCTGCTTCGTGAGGGCGAAGCGCATCCTGCGCGGGCCTCCAACGAGCCAAGCGTCTGCATCCGCTTGGACCTCGCAGACGCATATGACGCCTTCAGTCATGTTCTTGTCGCCCAAAATCACGGCTGCGCTCCAATTATCAGTCTGCGCCAATCGTAACTTCGCAGTAATAGGCTTGCCAAGTGTGACGATTCGAAACAAACCCTTGCTCGACAGACCACACATCTCTAGAGTCAGCGAGGCGCTGAAACCGAGATCGATCGTCGGCACGTCCACAGCAATGGTGATATGGCGACTGATGCTCTTCGCGACGTCGCCGCTATCAGCGATTTGCAAGTGGGAATCCTCAGAATGCCACTGTCTGAGCCAATCCTTTAGCGCATGTTGCGTTGCCTCTGGTAGAATCTGTACGACTTCTTGCCACCCAAATTCTTCATACGAGGGTAGCTTGACCTGTTCAAGCACAAGCGCAATCTCGATTTTTCCATTACTGAGTAGATTTCGACTGCGCTCGAGAACGACAGGGAGAAGCAACCGACCCAGAGTCTTGAAATCTGACGCTCCAAGTCGTGCGGCGAAGGATTCCCGGATCGTTACTGCAAGCAGTTCTTCGAACGACAGGTATTCCACCTCCAATGCCAGGGGGATTTCTTTCCTGCTTACAATGCCAGCACCCTGCTTTCGGGAAATCTTGTACAGGAACTTTGCAGGCGACTTCTCAAAGACAGTCATCCTTTGGCCAGATGGCAAAGGCGGCGCCTCCACCGCATACGCTTTCGAATCCACCAGCTTCATACTCAATATCATAAGTGGCCCAGGCGTCGTCGGGTGTATCGTGAAACTGGAGAACAGCGTATCGAGATGGAAGATGTCATTGACGTCCACGTCGAAAGGTAGCTCATGCCTGAGCGAAGATGCAGCCAGGAACGTGAAGCTCTGATTGCGGACCTTATACTGCACTTCTAGGCGGATTGAGATCTCCGGTATGCTCTGCTCGAGAGAGTATGGTATTTTCACCATCGCGGTGCTGTCATACTCCAGACCACCAAGAGTAAGGGTGCCCAAATTTGCGCCTTGCTGTTCGACCTTGTCGACTCCAATACTTGTTGCATCTGCAAGATGCAAGCGCAACCCGGGACTGGACGGCTTGAGCTTGAGCTCAATGCTGCTAATACTATTGCGTCCGCTGCTAAGACCAATCTCCATACAGCGATGCCGATTGAGCTTGATGTCCTTGGTCAGGGACAAGCTAGCATCAAAGTCCCCATGAGCAGGATAGACCAGAATCGTAGGTTGCTTAGGAGCAGTGAGTGCAGCAGCAGGAGTCTGCGTCAACTCGATGTTATTCAGATTCAGCGTTGGCGTCTTCTTCTCCTTCAGCTCGTGGACGAACCTGAGCTTCTGTGCACGGAACACGACTTGATCAAGGAGGTATGAGCCGAAGGTCACAGTGGCTGACCGCAAATCAATCTGATTCGATCCTTGCACGATAGTAACGGTCGAGCCATTAGCAAGCCAGATATTCTGATTAGCATCGTCCATACTGACAAGCTGTGCTTGAATCTCGTCGATATCGACTTTGTCATCAAGCGGGTACCTGAAATGAAGTTGTAACGAGAAGCCATCTTCATCTTGCAGATGTTTCAGCTGGCAATCCAACTTAATATCACCGAAGTAGTGTTCTGCAGGGCGCGTGGCATTCTTTGTTAGTTGTCGAGACTCCTCTACCAATTCTGTCATCAGTCCAGGCACATTAAGGCTCTCGTCTTCTGCCAGCTCATCGTAGCGGGTTCCTGGCAGCTTTTTAGAAAGTTGCTTGCCACAAAGCTTTGCGAGAAGATCCAGAGCATGTTTGACGTATTCATCATGTCGCTTCAGCTCCTTCAAGCAAGAAACATAGACCGACAGCAGCTCGGCATGCATCAAACTCCACTCCGCCGTTTCGTAGCTTGGCAACAAGTGCTTGATGTATTCTTCGGCTGCAGCAGTGTCACCCTCCTGCCGACGCAGTATGGCCAGGTCACCAAGAATTACCTCTCCAGATTTGGTTTGCGTGGCGAGTGCATAGTATCGCATAGCACGGTCGCTGAGCATTTGAAAGGTTTCATAGAAGTTTTCTTGACTTTTCAAGGAGGCCAGCAGTCCTGGTAATATCGGCGCTGTTGCGTCATTACTGGCATTCGTCTCCTTTTGTGCATTCTCGTCCAGATCGACATCTTCTAATCTCGATCGCGCCTGTTTCAACGATTCCCACCCGGCGTACCAACCGCGAATCGCAGCAAGCTGCTCTAGCATCTTTCGCTGCATCATGACGAGCTCAGCACGATATGTGGCCAGCTCCGGCAGACCCGGTATACCCGCTCCTTTCGACGGAGAGTCAGTGTCTGAGCTTGACGGCAGACTCATAGTGCTTTCGACTGCGATAGATGCTGGTCGCTGCAGTTCTGGCGCCCGCCTGCGTCGTGGGGGTGCCTTAGCGACGAGACTTGTCGTACGTTGCGGATATGGATTGGCTCCGAGACCAAAGTCGAAGTCTTTTCGACTTGGGCTGAACGTGCCATTGGTGATCGCCGCTTTCTGAGCAGGCTCATCCGACTGCGCAAGATCGAGGGCCGGTGCGGCTGTCTCAGCGAGGACCTGTTCGGCTACCGCAAACGTCCACGACGCCACAAGCGCTTCGACACTTGCTTGCGGGCGCTTTTGTGGTGCATTTGCGAGATCTTGACGCAAGGTCCGAGCATTGTTATGTATGAAGCTTGCTGCGCGCCAGCACACCTCAGAGGTCAGCACTAGATCCTCGCCACCATCCTTGGTGCTGCCACCCAGCTCCGCTCTGGCTACCTTCGCATTCGCCAGCCGCAAGATGAGTGCACTCTGTCGCATGAACAGATAGCAATAAAAGTCGAATACCGAGATGTCGCTTCTGACAATCTTCCCGCGATAATCTTTGCTGAACAGGCCCGCTGCATCAGCTTCGTCTCTAGTGGCGTTGCTGGCTGCATTCGCAGCCGCCTGTTGGTCGCCCAGGATGCGTGCTTCGATGTCATCTGTGTACGATGCAAACGTGGTAGCTGTGCCCTCTGCCTTTCCTGAACATAAGTCTCGAAGCACTGTTTCGAGACCAAGAGACAACTCATCGTATATCACTAAAGCATCCTCAACCAGGCCAATGCTCTCCAGAGCTTTCGCCAAGCCTTCTTTGTGAATGAAGAAGGTACAGAAATTCCACCCTGGTAATGCTCGCCGTGCTTCTTGGGCAGCAACATCCGCTTCATACTGCCTTACGCGTGCATCGAATGGTACGAGGATCGAGATCTTGAGTTTGTCCATCAGATCTTTCCATGCATTCTCTCGCTCCTGTGGCGTCTCCGCCAATGTCTCGGCCGCTGGTGGCGTAGGTAAGAGATCGGGCGGCACATCCTGCTTGCGCACCCTGATCTGCGCAATGCGATCCTGCGCAGCTTTTCCACCTTCATTGAAATCGGCCCTCAATCTATCAAACACAGTCTTTATGCTTTTCCCAGGAAATTTTACGTTACCAGTCTTGCGCTCCTTCAATGTATCTGGTTCCGACTGCGATTCTCTCCACCTGGGCTCACTCGCAGCGACTGTGTCCGGCACCACCACATGCAGAATCAGCCATTCAAATGCATTATGAGTCTCTCCCTTCTTGTCTTTGGTCTGCGCATTCGCTCGTGTCCATTCTCGTATGCGTGCTTGTTCCGTCGTCTTGTATTGGTCCTTGTCATCACAACGTAATACGTATATCTTCACATACGGCGAAGTCTTCAGTCCAGGGATCTGGTGCCGCCTCTCCTTCATCGCATCTTCGCGCCCTTTGCTGCCAGTCCGGACGAAATCGATGCTCCTCGGTCTATTGGAGTCGACTCGCTGTGCCGGTGGTCGCAAGCTCGCCTCGGTTGGATTATCGGGCACAAAATCCACGTGGAGCTGCTTGATCTGGCGCAATGGTCTGGTCGGTGATTGCCAATTGAGATTTCGAAGCGGCAGATGGCTCGCAATGTCACGAGATACCAATGGGAAGACTCCGGACGGATCATGATACTCCACTGTGGTGCCAATCAATACTTGTACACTTGAACTGCTTGGGTTATCCAGAGTCTCACCTACCGGTGACTTTCGAGCTCGACGAGACTTCCATCACTCCAATGCTCATTTAAATCCGTCGATTGCCTGGTCACCGGCATCGCGCCCGCCCTTGCCTGAGCGAAGAGGTCCAGGCTCGTACATCAACAAGATGTTATTGGTAGGCAACAACAAATGCAATTGCATGTGCGAGGATCGAGTGGCCAGACATTGATTGACTCTGCTTCCTCGTGCATTGATCAACACGGTGGTCGGAATGTGCCAATTCCACTAGAGGGGAAGCTTGGCTTACGAGCATATCAAGAATCGACCTTCTACCACCTATCTAGACCTATATACCTACTAACAATAGCTATTTATTGTCAAAACCAGTGTTATTTTGATCATGCTAGACCAAATAATCAACTAGATCTACTAGCGCAAGTATGTAAGGGATGCTATAGCTACTAGTATCTACTATGTTTAAATACTAGAGATAATCATGTAAGAAGAACAGACAGTTATTAGTCGCAGCTGCTTGGCAAAGCAGCTTAATAGATAGAGACTATATGCTTATATACCTTATATTAGAGGTAAGGCTATAGAGAAGGTTAACTGCCTTATAGAGTACTAATATTAGTGCTAGTAGTCTACTAATAAGGAGATGCTTGATGTATTACATGCTAATAGATACAATATTAGCTATAGAATGTTATAGTAGTAACGCCTTACCCTTAGCTTTAAAAAGAAGCTTATATAAGAAGAAGGAGAAGATAAAAAGTAGTAACTCCTACTACTATTATGTAGTAAGTATAATAAAGGGGATGCTCTGCATTATAGTAGGGAGAACCTATATGTACACTTTTAGTGTATGTATAGGATAGTTAGATAGTAACAATACTTATAGTATAATTATAGTATACTTATAGCTAATTTGTAATAGTAATTACCTTTTTTAAGTAGCATAGAGTCTTAACCCCTAAGGCTTTTAAGAGTGTAGTTAGCCTTTAAGGGTACTTAAAGCGTAGCGTCCTTTAAGCTCCTAGACTAAACTAGGGGTAGTTAATTAACGCCTATTACAAGATAGAGATGTTTAGAATTAGCATTTACACTACTATTAACATGTAGTCTCATAATATTATCTAGATCTACATTAGCATTATTAGACGTATAAAGCTAAGCGTCCTTGCATAATACACTTGCTATATACAAGAGTTCTTAATAGTACCTTAAATAATGTAGAGTGACAGGAGTCTTAAGACACTAGATCTAGCTAATACTTACTTTTAGCTGTTACAAGAAGCTCGTAGGGACGTAGACGAAGGCTGTTATCTAGACGTAGCTAAGCTTCATGCTTAGCAAGAGGCTTAAGTAGTAGCTTAGGTAGCAGAGGTAGCTAGTAATTAAGAACTATTGCTATTTAATAAGCTAGCTATAGACAATCAAGATTTAGATGACAATTAACCTTCTAACAAGCAAGAAGACGACCCCCCCTGCTAGCTAGACGTGTAGCATTACTGTCAAGCTTAGTAGCTAGTCTTTAGACCCTAGCTACTACTAAGGACTAAGCTTACATTTAGTGACTGTTATTAGTATAGGACAAGCAAGATAAATTAGCGAATTAAGGTGTAGTAAGGCTAGCTCTTAATGACTAAGCTTAATTATTAGAGAGACTAGTTTTAAGAGCTTAAAGATAACGGCTAGTAGAAGGAAGACTAGCCCTCTAACAAGATTGCCTTTATTATAATCTACATACTAATTATCTAGACAGCTACTACTAAGTTCTTAATCTTATAGAGAAACTATAAGATTCGTAGCTAACTACGGCGGCTATACTACGTGCTAGGGGTCCCTAAGCAGCTATATAGTTATCTAGAGAGCTATAAGACTATGCCTAGCTACTAAAGTAGTATGTAAATTAATGCTAATAGTCCTTAGTTAGTAGCTATTAAAGAATATCTTGAAGCTATAGGTTTCAGTAAGTCTAATTACAGTGTAGTTATAGAGTTTATCGATGCGCTAGAGAGCTCTAGAGAGCTCTTTAACTTTGCCTAATATACACGACCCTCTCCTATGTAGCGCTAATCATAGTGTAGTCATAGTGCGCCTTAATAAGTAACTTTTTGCTAACACTTAGCGAATATTAACAAATACCTTCCTGTAGACATACTAGCATAGTACGCTAGTAGCTTAGAACAGGTCGGCATTAATATAGCTGCTATTATTAGCGACGCTAGTAATGTAGTAAGTAGTAGATAGCTACATGACCTTGCCTACTAGTACCTTCGTAATATAGATGTATATGCTATATGATATAGAAATATCTCGTAGTATGACAGAGTAATCCGACCTTTTAGTAGGTACAAGATAGCGCTGCTTTCTGCTTATTACAGAGGTAGCGCTAAGGGTGCTTATAACCCCTGACGCTCCTTAATTAGGGAAAGTATGTCTAAGCCTAACCCCGCAGGGGTACTATAGGGTTAGCGACGTAGGGGCGTCCTACATTGACAACTAATCCTACTTAGACGACATACAAGCTAACGTATGTACAAAGGACCCCCTTGCTATATGTAGTAGGGTTACTACATGCTAAGGGTAGGCATTAGAACCTATGCGGTTCTAATAGCCCCCTAGTATTAACTATATTACTGCCCCTCCTCCTATGAGGATGTCCCTAGCCTTACTAAGTAATGCACGCAGAACGTATAGGGTACAGGATATAGCATACTTATACTACGCAAGTGTAAATAGGTAGATAGCCTACATAACATGTGTCATGTATATACCTTAACACCTTTGTAGCGAATGCAGGGTAGAGGCTACTAACTCAGGCGGGTTTTAACCTGTTACATGTTAGGCGGCTTCGTAATACCTTCGCTTTATATGCGGATCAAGATATTAGGACACTATAAGCATGTACTTTAGTTAATCCTTGAAATTATAGGGCGAGCATACGCGCTAGCCTCGCTAAGTAGCTTGGCTGTCCCTATTTAGTCATGACTATAAAGAACATGTCGTAGAACCTTAGGGTAGTAGGAAAGTACGCGGACGCTCTACGCGCGCTACTTAAAACGGCAGGAGTGTACTCCTAGCGCGGGCCTCGCTACATTTTCATGCTAGTAGGCTAGCATAAGTGTAGTTAGCGTACATGCGTAACAGCCGCGTTATCTGTTATTACATTATTCGGTCCCCTTATAAGTTAAATAAAGGCAGGTACTCTGCGCATATAGTTTAAGTCACTAGCTTAACGGTTGCGGTAGGTAACAGGGGGGCTGTTAGAGGGTATAAAAACCTCGTCGCTTTCCTAAACTTCCTGTCCTAAGACACTAACATTAACCTCCGCTCCTATTTCGCTTAGCTTGTACCTCGCTATGTCTGCAGGTCTATACTAGAGCTTCTTCTTCTTCAATTAATCAATTAAGATCAATTAACCTGTCTTAGCTATAATAGCTTATGTACTACAGACTAAGTTTGACGCTACTCGCTCTGCCCGCGATTGTCACTTATGTTAACAATGCCTTGACAACCTTAGTAGCCAAGCTACACACATCTCTCCTCTACGTGTTAGTAAGGCGTCCCCTACCCGCGAGGTATGCGTAACTTATACTAACTAAAGCGTAGCTAAGATCTACGTCAGTAGATTTAATGAGGGTAGTGTCTACTACAATTATGTTAACTGTAATAGCAAGCATCAAAAATGCCAAGACCCCCCTAAAGAGGTATACGGCAAGTATAACTAGCTCTGCTATAACATTAATGACTTCTAGAGTATACGCGACAAGGGGATTACTAAAGGTACTCTGACTATAAACAGGCTACAGGCTAAGTACTACGAGGTACTTGCCTACCTGCTTGGCGCCCTCTCGTGCTTTACCGCGACTGCTAACTATTCTCATAGTAGTGTTCGCTTCGACTCTCTACTAACAGGCGAAAACGTTTGTCTAGGTCTAATTGCAGACTTAGTCTAGAAGATCTTAAAGGTACTAACTATTAGGGTTAAGACCTTCGCTATAGTACGCATATAGTACGGGTACCCTCTAAGTATGAATGCTGACTTTCTCCGCTAGGCTAACGTTAGCGTCGAGAAATATCCGACTAGCTGTTAGCGTTAGCAACTTAGGGCCCTTGCCTCTATTAACGATAACTTTAAGACGCGGATAATCTGCAAGAAGGTTATCAAGCAATTTACTACTCCTGCTACTAAGGCTATGCCCTAGCGCCATACTAAGAGACAGCCTGCCTCTAAGCTAGTCCTAAGGACTAAGCCGTAAGTTACTTACTCGAATCCTGTCGCGTGCATACAGCTAACACATTGTAGCGCCACTGCCTACGCTGCCTTGACGCTACTATCTAAGAAGAAGAAGAAGGCTAGGGCTAAAATTAAGGTTAGCGACAAGGAAGTCGAACCTTCCCTGCTTGCGACCTATACTACGTCTGTTAAGACACTAAGGTACAAGCCTCTAGGCTAGATCTTTAAGGATAAGGAGGATGACGACATCTAGGATACCTTCGGTCCTAACGTGATCCCTTCGCGCTATAGTGTTACTATACTAGTTGCGCCTAAGGGGGACACCGAGTCCGATGATGTAGTTAACACTTATGTTAAGAAGCGTAAGATGATCTCGAGGGCTAAGCGTAATAGCCGTAAGCGCGCTCGAGTCTCTTCGCCTTCTAATGCTAAGGATAAGGTAGTCGTCACGACTAGGCGTAGTGAGGATGTCGCTAGTTCTCTAGCTACTATAGGCTCTAAAGACGAGCTCCCTTACAACCTACTAAAGAAGAAGATACTAGCCTCTCTTCGTGGCGTTACTACCCCTGTTACTCATAGTCGCTTCGGGGTGTTTAGTAGACCCCATGTAGGTAGGTAGTCCCTAGTAGACCGTAACAAGAAAGACTCTCCTGCTTTAGGTTTAGTCAGGAAGCCCCTAACTAGTAGTCGCTAAGCATTAGCTACGAAGCTAATCCGAGCATGTCTCTTGTTCTCCTTAGGTTTATTCTAGGTATGCCTTTAGGTATCAATAATGTATAAGTAGGGCGTTTGCTTCTTGTTGTTACTCCGCGCGTTATACGCTATATATACGTGTTAAGAATTCTGCTCCGAAGCCCTTATCTCCCTACAAATTAACCTTCTTAAGCCCTGCTTATGCCTCCTCTACTCTTCGAATTCACGAATAGCTTCTAGAGCGTTCTTATAGTCTTCGGCTAGAACCTATTATGTGTACTTAGGTAGGTATCCTTTCTACTTCACTAGATAGTACGTTACGCCCTTACGCCGCATACTGTCCTTAATACCCTTGACTTCCTACTCTTCGTTCTCTTCTGCTACTAGTATTAGGTCCGCGGGCTCTTCGCCCTCGCGCTATACCTATGGTTCGAGTAGAGATACATAGAAGACGTCATGCACATAATACGACAATAGTAACAATAGCCAGTACGCCTGCAAGCCTATTACATCGCGTATCTAGAAGGGTCTGACGAACCTTGGCGTCATCTTCTTGCTTAGAAGTTTCAGCTTAAGATTCTTCGTTAATAGTAACACCTTTGTACTAACTGCGTACTACATCGGTTTAGCACAGGCGTTATTATGTTTAATCTAGGATTCTGAGGCCTTTTTCTAGTATTCTATTAGCACTAAATGTACCTCGCGTATACGCCACGCTAATTCCGCGGCAGCTAGTACCCTCCCCTTAGAAGACTCGTTCTAAGGCTCTTCTAGGTGTATTTCCGGATTAAAGCTATAAAGAATCTAAAATAGCAACATGCGCATAGTAGCATGTACGCTGTTATTAACTGCAAATTCCGCCATAGGAATTACGTCGGCCTAGGCATCCTAGTTCTTAGCGTAGTAGCACTAAAGGTACTACTTAAGAGTCTAGTTCATATGTTTAGTCTAACTATTAGTCTGTAGATAGAATGCTGTACTTAGGCGGTACTTAACACGCGCCTAAAACATAAATTCTTGCTAGTATTTACTAGTAAAGACAGAACCTCGATCTAATAAGATACTTCGGGGGACACTAAAGTGCTATATAACTTCGTCGCGAAGTAGTCGCGCAAGCTTGCTACTTGTGTATCTTTTCGTATATAGGATAAAGACATTTATCTTAGAGTATTAGTCGACTACTACAAGGACAGCATTAACTACATCGCCTTTCTACTTTGCTAGCAGCAAATCGGTAATAAAATCCATGGCTAAGTCTTGCTATAGCCTCTCTAGTAGTAGGAGCGCCTAAGCATCGCTATAGGGGCAATAGCGCCGAGATTTGCTAACCTAGCATGTCTGGCAGGATTTGACATAGTCAGAGACATCCTGTTCTAGCGTAGGCTACTAGTATTTGCGTCTAAGAAGTACGTTCGTCTTCTCTACGCCAAAATAGCCTGCGAGTTTATCGTCATGATGAATACAGAGGAGCTGCAAACAGAGTACGTAGTTAGTAGGTACGTAGAGCCTATTGTCAAAGTACTACAAGTCGCCTGACTTAGTCTAGTACTTTAGACCGCCTGTAGTGTCCTAGAGGGCTATACCCTCATTAATTAACTCCGGTTCTCGCTCTTGTAACTGCTAAATAAGTCTCGAGACTTCTTTAAAGGGTTCTTTAGACATTACATGCTTACTACATGTAAGCTAGTTAACTACCGCACGGATCAAGCTAGACATAGTCGCCATAACTGCCAGATAGGAGGGCTCGTCACTAGCGGAGGCTATGAGGCCCCATTAGACCCGCAGTCGACCTACAAGAGGAGCTAACGACAGATCGCTACCCTAAACTACAAGCTTCGTTTATAGCGTAGGGAGAAGCTGTTAGTTACCCTCCTCCCTAGTGTTATAGTCCGGTCGTCACAAAGGACCGTTAGCTAGATTCGTCTTTCCGGAACGATGCTAGATAACGAAGTTAAAGCTAGCGAGGAACGTCGCCTACCTTGCTTGCTAACTACTTAGCTACTTTACGCCTATGAAGCCACGAAGGTTGTTATAGTTAGTAAGCACCTTAATAGGGTACGCTGCGCCTTCGAGGTAGTGTTAGTACTCCTTGAAGCTGTCAATAATAGCTAAAAGCTCTTAGTCGTAAGTCTTATAGTTAAGCTTAGCGCCCTGCATCTTCCGCGACTAGAAGGTAATCAGGTACTATCCCGTACTACCTTCGTACAACTAGAGCTGCGATATAATTACGGCTATTACGAATTTTAAAGCATTAGTCTCTATCTAGATCTTCGTAGTAGGGTTAAAGTGCCAAAGTATAGGCGTAGTTTAAAAAGCTGCTTTAAGTTCAGAGAAAGCCTTACTCTAAGCCTCCTCCTAAGGCACTATCCCTAGCTTTTTTCCTCGAATCGCGCCCTTTGCGAGGGCCATGAGGGGAGCCATGATCTTCGAGTAGGACTATATGAATCTGCGGTAGAAGTTAGTAAACCCTAGGAATACCTACACTTCTTAGAGGGTAGTTAGCTACAGCTACTCCGTAATTATAGACACCCTTTAGTCATCTATGATGACTCCTTCTATAGAGACGATGTATCTAAGAAACTTAATCCTATCTGTCAGGAATAAGCACTTCTTTAGGTTTGCGTACAGAGTAAACTTGCGGAGCTATTCGAGTACTATCCTTAGGTACCGAATATGCTCCTCCTTTAAGTCAGAGTAGACTAGTATATCGTCTAAATATACTACGTAGCAGGTGTTAACGAGGCCGGCTAGGGTCCGGTTAATATACGCTTAGAACGTTGCTAGTACGTTAGTTAAGCTAAATAGTATCACTATATATTCGAAGTGTCTATACTACATTTAGAATGTAGTCTTCTACTTGTTACCATTTCGGATTAGTATCTAGTAGTAGGCGTCCTTCAAGTCGATAGACAAGAAGATAGCGGCGCGACTAAGGCAGTCAAGCGTCTCGCTAATAAGTAGTAGGGGGCAGCAGTTTTTCTAGGTTACTACGTTAAGGCCCCTATAGTTAACGTATAGGCGGAGCGTGTTGTCCTTCTTCAGGACGAACATAACTAACACTCTAGCCTCGCTGTCGCTTCGTTGGATCCACGCGTTCCTTTGCGCCTTGTAGAGGTAGTCTCGAAGTGTTTCGAGCTACGATTCTAACATAGGGTACAGAGGTCGATACAGAGGATTGTAACCCTCCTTAAGGTTAATCGCATGTTCTATGTCTAGGGCCTAGGCATAGGCCGCAGCCTCTACGTCGAAAATATCGGCGTATTCCTCTAACTTAGGCAGAAGGGTAATGTCTTCCTTGACGTTCTGTATGCAGACTATATACACGCATTAGACCTTCTTCATGTCCTTATAGAAGCTGTGTACGTCACGCATCTGTACCGCAGGAACTTCGCCTATAGAGCTATAGAACTAGTTGTTAGTAGCTCTATTAACAACGACTCCCTGCTTGTAGCGCTAAGGGCGGCCGAGTAGGAGCTCCTTATTAGGAACGTCTTTAGCGTAGAAGACTTCGTTAGTCTTACGTACTTCTCCTGAGGAGTCCGCGAGTTAGAGGCGCACGTTATACGCGCCTCGAGCCGCTACGCCTTCGCCCTAAAAGGACTTCATAGTAGGCAGCAGGGCTCCTAGGATTAGCTTTAAACCAAGCTATACGACTACTCTCTAGGGTATTACGTTAACCTCCGCAAAGTTATCTAACATACAGTCTACTAGCTTAAGCAAGCTATTAACTCGGACCGCACTAGATAGGCGCTAGGCAGGCCACGAGTCTACACTATTAGTAACAGACAGCTTAGATACCTATAGTAGCTATTCGGTTGTCTCGGGCTTGTCCTTCTTTCGCCTCCCCTCTAGGGAGGTTTTAGACATCTTGCTTACCTTCTTCCTATTACTTCGTTTAGGATAGCAAGCCGCCTAGTAGTCCCTCGCTCTAGAGATGTAGTAGCTACTCGGAGGCTTCTCGCTACTATCTTTTAGCTCGGAGGGCTTACTCCTCTAGAATAAACTACCGCGTTAGACGTGACTCCTAGGGCGCTTGTAATAGCGGCCCTTTAGTAGGTCCTTAGGGCTTAGACGCTTATTATCATTACCGCCCGATTTTCTATTTCGCTTCAAGGTGATTTCCATACGTGTTACAAGGGACACAAGGTCTTACTAAGTTGTCGGAAGTTCATGAAAGGTCATGATTGTATTCTGAAGATTGTTATCAAGTTTGACGAGCAAGTACCATACGCGTTACGTCTTAGTATAGGGTAGCATCTGTCTCTTAAGCATAGCGAGGTAGGTAGCAAAGCTAGAGGTTGTTTGTCCCTTCTCCTGCTTAGCCTTCTTATACTCGACAGACATAGTAAGGGCGCGATTCCCTAGATCCTCGACCTAGTCGACATAGAACTAGCGAAAGTCCGCCTATGTATACGTTCTGTCATAGACCCGCATAAGGTCATACTACTTATGCTAATTGTTACAAGGTTCCTTATCCTCTTTAAGCCACATTACACTAAAGGCGACTCGTTCGCCCTCTATAGAATATCTGTATAGGTTAAGCACGAAAACTGCCTTACATGCCTGCAAGAAAGTTCGAGCCTCCTTTAAGGTGTCTCCCTTAAACGGCTTCGGGTTGCATGCATTACGACTACCTCCTAGTTAGCCTACTATGGCCCTGAATTTAGGCACTAGGTTCGCAGGCATATGCGGAGAGTCTGCGCCTCCTAGTAAGTTGTCTTCGCGGGTCCCTAGCGTAAAATCTCGCTAGATTTCTTCGTCCGCTAGTTCATTAGTACTACTTATAGCGACGTCTTCGTCGTCCTCGCTGTTGTCGCTACTAGAAGCAGTACGGCTCCGGCTCTAGTTCGCAAGGTAGTTCGCGACCTAATTAACAATCATGGCTACAAGGGCTAGGTCAATAGTCAGGGTTAGCTGTAGTCCCTATGCGGGGGGTCTATTACCTTGTCCGCCGCGTAATTAGCCTCTAGCGGAACTGTCGCTTAATGTAGTGTCACTCGCAAGGGGTACTCCTGCAGGCTAGTTACTTAGGCTAGCTTCGCCATCACGGGCGCTTAGGATGGCGCTCGCTACGCGTTAGTTGCGAGTTCGTAGTACTCTAGACATATTGTAGTATTCTCTACTAGACTGCAAAGCAGGGGGGAGAAAGCAGAACTAATATAGATTATATGCTATATAATATAGAAATATCTCGTAGTGTGACAGAGTAATCCGACCTTTTAGTAGGTACAAGACAGCGCTACTTTCTGCTTATCGCAGAGGTAGCGCTAAGGGTACTTATAACCCCTGACGCTCCTTAATTAGGGAAAGCATGTCTAAGCCTAACCCTATAGGGGTACCGTAGGGTTAGCGACGTAGGGGCGTCCTACGTCGACAACTAATCCTACTTAGACGACATACAAGCCAACGTATGTACGAAGGACCCTCTTGCCATATGTAGCAGGGTCACTACATGCTAAGGGTAGGCATTAGAACCCATGCGGTTCTAATGGCCCCCTAGTATTAACCGTATCACTTCGTAACGCTATTAAGGCCTATCTAGATACTAGTAACACTAAGCTAAAGCTAGTACTATGTTATAGTTACTCAAGATAGTAGTCAGGTAACTTTAATCATGTGTAAGCTAAGGCTTCTTTAGAGAAAGCTAACATAAGCGGGAGCTAAGACAGTATGACTAGTACAAAGGTAATTCTAATTAGTAAGTAGATAACATAAGTTAAATGCCTTAAAGCTATAAGGGCATCTCGACGTTCCTAAATACATAGGAGAACTAATCGCTACTAATCAAGCTAACTACATGTTACTTAGTTACGCTTAGTCGTGCTTAGTTTGTCTACACTAATCGCGAGAACTAATCGCTACTAATCAAGCTAATTACATGTTACTTAGTTACACTTAGTTATGCTTAGTTTCTCTACACTAATCGCTTGTAGCTCTTAGCCTTGCCTGTAATCAGTAGCCTTAGTCTAGGCACATGCGGCTTAGACTAAACTATAACACTATCCCCCTTTTAGCCTAGCTTTGTCCTGAAGCTTAGTTCTTAAGTTATTAGGGTCGCTTGCCTTCATAGCTATCATGGCTTTCTATAATGCCTAATTCCCTCCTAAAGTCTTTAACTTGTTTTCATTATTAACTAGCCGACTTTCTAGATTTAAACAGGTCTATTATAGTAAAGGCATGCTCTACCTATAAGAAGAACAAGCGGGTATACAAGGTACATCCTCGCTCTAGGAAGTATAAAGAGTACGTTTGTCGTAGTTAGTACTATGACATACAAATAACTAAATCGGAATTTAACTGTCTTTGCGCCAAGAAAGAGAGGTTGCAATCTGCGATAAGAGGTACGCGCGAGGCCTAGGAGGAGGCTCGAAAGCGCGTAGAAGAGGCATAGCAGGTAGTAGAGTTATTGTATGAAAACTCTTAGACTACGTTTGCTTATAAGATACGCCTATAGTAACAATTAGATCTTGTAGAAAAGAGGGCAGATGATGCTATTACAGTCAAAGTTGCGAACATCGAGGAGCTAGAGGAATAGGAGAGGCAAGAAGAGGCGGCCTAAGGGCTGTCCCTTAACCTGTCTCCTATAACCTAGAGTGCTCTTAATAGCCTTCCTAAGGACTTCTTTGTAGATCCTTCTTTTTCTGATTTTGTCGATTCTAGAGGAACTGTCGCAGAAGCGAGTAGCAGTTCGTAAGGTTACTTCCTAGTTCCTAAGTATTTTCGGTATTGTCGTATCCCTTCTATTTTACGAGACATCGCTAACCCTTCTAGTCTAGGATTTTCTTGACTTCAAACTTGTTTTCTTGCTTAGGTTAGAAGTGAAACGTCTCTTAGCATAGTGTTTTAGTGTCCGTAGGTTCTAACATAGAGACATAGAACACTAGGTAGATTTTTGCGTTATCTGGTAGTTTAAGTTAGTAGTTAACTAGTCCTTTAGGCTCATTAATCAAAAATGGCCTGACTTTAACGTAGTCTAGTTTCTTAGTCAATCTCTAGGTTCTCAGATTTTTTGTTAGGAGGTAGACCTTATCCCCCCTCTTTAGCTAAGGTGCCATTTCTCGTTTAGCGTTATACGATCCTGTAATCCTTTCTTAAGACTAAGTAATTGCCTTCTATAATTCCTTGTATACCTGCTTCAGGTCTCCTAAAGCTACTATTGCCTTATCCGCATGTAGATGTTACAAATATTGTTCCCTAAATAACTACAGATGCTTTCTAAAATTAGCGAAGAATAGTGTTTCTCTTATAGTCTCAGATTGTTAAATATTTAGTACAAGTTATGCTATAGGCAGTAGTAATACCTAATTGTCTTGTGTGTAATTAACGTAGTGTCATAGTAATACGGTTAATACTAGGGGGCTATTAGAGCCGCATAGGTTCTAATGTCTACCCTTAGCATGTAGTAACCCTACTACATATAGCAAGGGGGTCCTTCGTACATACATTAGCTTGTATGTCGTCTAAGTAGGATTAATGTTTGACGTAGGATGCCCCTATATCACTAACCCTACAGTACCCCTACAGGGTTAGGCTTAGACATGCTGTCCCTAATTAAGGGGTATTAGGCGTTATAAGCACCTTTAGCGCTACCTCTGTAATAAGCAGAAAGTAGCGCTATCTTGTACCTATTAAAAGGTCGGATTACTCTGTCACACTACGAGATATTTTTATATTATATAGCATATATATCTATATTAGTTCTACTTTCTCCCTCCTGCTTTGTAGTCTAGCAGAGAATACTACGATATGTCTAGAGTACTACGAACTCGCAACTAACGCGTAGCAAGTGCTATCCTAAGCGCCTGCGATAGCGAAGCTAGCCTAAGTAACTAGCTCGTAGAAGTACCCCCTACGAGCGACACTACATTAAGCGACGGTTATGCTAGAGGCTAATTACGTAGCGGACAAGGTAATAGACCCCCTATATAGGGACTACAGCTAACCCTAACTATTAACCTAGCCCTTATAGCCATGATTGTCGATTAGGTCGCTTAACTGCCTTGTAAACTAGAGCTAGAGCCGCACCCCTTCTAGTAGCGACAACGGCGAGGACGACAAAGATGTCGCTATAAGTAGTACTAATGAACTAGCAGACGAAGAAATCTAGCGAGATTTTACACTAGGGACCTGCGAAGACAACTCCCTAGTAGGCGCAGACTCTCTACATGTGCCTACAAATCTAGTGCCTAAATTCAGGGCCATGATAGGCTAACTAGGAGGCAGTCGTAACGCACGTAACCTAAAGCCATTTAAGGGAGACACCTTAAAGGAGGCTCGAATTTTCTTGCAGGCATGTAAGGCAGTTTTTATGCTTAATCTAGGCAGATATTCTATAGAGGGCAAACAAGTTGCCTTTAGTGTAATGTAGCTCGAAGAGGATAAGGAACCTCGTAATAATTAGCATGAGCGGTATGACCTTATACAGGTCTATAACAGAATGTATACATAGGCAGACTTTCGCTAGTTCTATGTCGACTAGGTCGAGGATCTAGGGAACTATGCCCTTACTATGTCTGTCGAGTATAAGAAGGCTAAGTAGGGGAAGGGACAAATAACCTCTAGCTTCGCTACCTACCTCGCTACGCTTAAGGGACAGATGCTACCCTATACTAAGACGTAACGCGTATAGCACCTACTCGTCAAACTTGATGACAATCTTCAGAACATAATCATGACTTTTCATGAACTTCCGACAACTCGGCAAGACCTCGTGTCCCTTACGACATGTATAGAGATTACCTTGAAGCAAAATAGGAAATTAGGCGGCAAGGATAATAAGCGTTTAAGCCCTAAGGACCTACTAAAGGGCCGCTATTACAAGCGCCCTAAGGGTAATGTCTAACACAGTAGTTCATTCTAGAGGAGCAAGCTCCCTAAGCCTAAAGATAGTAGCGAGAAGCCTCTAAGCAGCTGCTACATCTATAGAGCGAGGGACTACTAGGTAGCTCGCTATCCTAAACGAAGTAATAGGAAGAACGTAAGCAAGGTGTCTGAAACCTCCCTAGAGGGGAGGCAAAAGAAGGACAAGCCTAAGACAACCGAATAGCTACCGCGGGTATCTAAGCTATCTGTTACTAATAGTGTAGACTCGTGGCCTGCCTAACGCCTATCTAGTACGATCTAAGTCAATAGCTTGCTTAAGCTAGTAGACTACATGTTAGATGACCTTGCGGAAGTTAATGTGATACCCTAGTAGGTAATCGTATAGCTTGGTTTAAAGCCGATCCTAGGAGCCCTGCTACCTACTATAAGGTCCTTTCGAGGCGAAGGCGTAGCGGCTTAAGGCGCGTACAACCTACGCCTCTAACTCGCAGACTCCTTAGGAGAAGTACGTAAGACTAACGAAGTCTTCTACGCTAAAGACGTTCCTAATAAAGAGCTCCTACTCGGCCGCCCTTAGCGCTACAAGCAGGGAGTCGTTGTTAATAGAGCTACTAATAATTAGTTCTATAGCTCTATAGGCGAAGTTCCTATAGTAAGGATACGTGACGCACATAGCTTCTACAAGGACATAAAGAAGGTCTAATGCGTGTATGCGGTCTACATATAGAACATTAAGGAAGACGTTACCCTTCTGCCTAAGTTAGAGGAATACGCCGATATTTTCGACGTCGAGGCTGCGGCCTATGCCTAGGCCCTAGACGTAGAACATGCGATTAACCTTAAGGAGGGTTATAATCCTCTACATTAACCTCTATACCCTATGTCAGAATCGTAGCTTGAAACACTTCGAGACTACCTCTACAAGGCGTAAAGGAACGCGTAGATCTGACAAAGCGACAGCGAGGCTAGAGCGTTAGTTATGTTTGTCCTAAAGAAGGATAACATACTCTGCCTATACGTTAACTATAGGAGCCTTAACGTAGTAACTTAGAAGAACCGCTACCCCCTACTACTTATTAGTGAGACGCTTGACCGCCTTAGTCGCGCTGCTATCTTCTTGTCTATTAACTTAAAGGACGCCTACTACTAGATACCGATCCGAAAGGGCAACAAGTAGAAGACTACGTTCCGAACGTAGTATAGACACTTTAAGTATATAGTAATGCTAATTAGCTTAACTAACGCACTAGCGACATTCTAAGCGTATATTAACTAGGCCCTAGCTAGCCTCGTTGACACCTGCTACGTAGTATATTTAGACAATATACTAGTCTACTCTGACTTAAAGGAGGAGCATATTTAGCATCTAAGGATAGTACTTAAACAGCTCCGCAGGTTCGCTCTGTATATAAACCTAAAGAAGTACTCATTCCTAACAAATAGGATTAAGTTTCTTAGATACATCGTCTCTATAGAAGGAGTCATCATAGATGACTAAAGGGTGTCTGTAATTACGGAGTAGCTATAGCTAACTACCCTCTAAGAAGTATAGGTATTCCTAGGATTTACTAACTTCTATTACAGATTCATACGATCCTACTTGAAGATTGTGGCCCCCCTTACGGCCCTCGCAATAGGCGCGATTTAAGGAAAAAAGCTAGGGATAGTGCCTTAGGAGGAGGCTTAGAGTAAGGCTTTCTCTAAACTTAAAGTAGCTTTTTAAACTACGCCTATACTTTAGTACTTTGACCCTACTACGAAGATCTAAATAGAGACCGACGCTTCAAAATTCGCAAGAGCCGCAATTATATCGCAGCTCTAGTCGTACGAAGGTAGTGCGTAATAGTACCTAATTACCTTCTAGTCGCGAAAGATGTAGGGCGCTAAGATTGACTACAAGACTTACGACTAAGAGCTTTTAGCTATTGTTGACAGCTTCAAGGAGTACCGACACTACCTTGAAGGCGTAGCGTACCCTATTAAGGTGCTTACTAACTATAACAACCTTCGTGGCTTTATAGGCGTAAAGTAGCTAAGTAGTTAGTAAGCAAGGTAGGCGACTTTCCTCGCTAGCTTTAACTTCGTTATCTAGTATCGTTCTAGCAAGACGAATCTAGCCGATAGTCCTTCGCGACAACTAGACTACAACACTAGGGAGTAGGGTAACTAACAGCTTCTCCTTACGCTACAAACGAAGCTTGTAGTTTAGGGTAGCGATCTGTTATTAGCTCCTCTTATAGGTTAACTACAGGTCTAATAGGGCCTTACAGCCTCCGCTAGCGACAAACCCTCCTATCTAGCGGTTGTGGCAACTATGTCTAGCTCGATCCATGCGGTAGTTAACTAGCTTACATGTGGTAAGCATGTAATGTCTAAAGAACCCTTTAAAGAAGTCTCGAGACTTATTTAGCGGTTGCAAGAGCGAGAACCGGAGTTAATTAATAAGGGTGTAGCCCTCTAGGACACTACAGGTAGTCTAAAGTACTAGACTAAGTCAGGCAACTTATAGTACTTTGACAATAGGCTCTACGTACCTACTAACTACATACTCTGTTCGCAGCTCCTCTGTATTTATCATGACAATGAACTTGCAGGCTATTTTGGCGTAGAGAAGACGAACGCGCTTCTCGGACGTAAATACTAGTAGCTAACGCTAGAACAGGATGTCTCTAACTATGTCAAATCCTGCTAGACATGCTAGATTAGCAAATCTCGGCGCTATTGCCCCTATGGCAATGCTTAGGCGCTCCTACTACTAGAGAGACTATGGCAAGACTTAACTATAGATTTTATCACTAATTTGCCGCTAGTAAAGTAGAGAGGCAATGTAGTTAATGCTGTCCTTATAGTAGTCGACTAATACTCGAAGATAAATGTCTTTATCCTATGTATGAAAAAGTGCACAAGTAGCGAGCTTACGCGACTACTTTGTGACAAAGTTATATAGCGCTTTAGTGTCTCCTGAAGTATCCTATCAGATTAAGGTTCTGTCTTTACTAGTAAATACTAGCAAGAATTTGTGTTTAAGGCGCGTGTTAAGTACTACCTAAGTATAGCATTCTATCTACAGACTAATAGTTAGACTAAACGTATGAACTAGACTCTTAAGTAGTACCTTTAGTGCTACTACGCTAAGGACTAGGATGCCTAGGCCGACGTAATTCCTATGGCGGAATTTGTAGTTAATAACAGCGTGTATGCTACTATACGCATGTCGCCATTTCAGATTCTTTATAGCTTCGATCTAGAAATACACCTAGAACCGCCTCAGGACGAGTCTTCTAAGGAGAGGGTGCCAGCTGCCGCGGAATTAGCGTGGCGTATGCGCGAGGTACATTTAGTGCTAATAGAACACTAGAAAAAGGCCCTAGAATCCTAGATTAAACATAATAACGCCTATGCTAAACCGATGTAGTACGTAGTTAGTACGAAGGTGTTACTATTAACGAAGAATCTTAAGCTGAAACTTCTAAGTAAGAAGATAACGCTAAGGTTCGTTAGACCCTTCCGGATACATGACGCGATAGGCTCGCAGGCATACTAGCTATTATTGCTATTGTCGTATTATGTACATAACATCTTCTATGTATCTCTACTCGAACCATAGGTATAGCGCGAGGGCGAAGAGCCTGCGGACCTAATGCTAGTAGCAGAAGAGAACGAAGAGTAGGAAGTCGAGGGTATTAAGGACAGTATGCGGCGTAAAGGCGTAACGTACTATCTAGTAAAGTAGAAAGGATACCTACCTAAGTACACATAATAGGTTCTAGCTAAAGACTACAAGAACGCTCTAGAAGCTATTCGTGAATTCGAAGAGTAGAGGAGGCGTAAGCAGGGCTTAAGAAGGTCGATTCGTAGGAAGATAAGAGTTTTAGAGCAGAATTCTTAACACATGTATGTAGTGCATAACACGCAAAGTAATAACAAGAAGCAAACGCCCTACTTATATATCATTGATGCCTAAAGGCACACCTAGAATAAACCTAAGGAGAACAAGAGACATACTCGGATTAGCTTTGTAGCTAATACTTAGCGACTACTAGTTAGGGGCTTCCTAACTAAACCTGAAGCAGAAGAGTCTTTCTTGTTACGGTCTACTAGGGACTACCTACCTGCACGGGGTCTACTAAACACCCTGAAGCGACTAGGAGTAACAGGAGTAGTAACGCTACAAAGAGAGGCTAGTATCTTCTTCTTTAGTAGGTTGCAAGGGAGCTCGTCTTTAGAGCCTATAGTAGCTAGAGAGCTAGCGATATCCTTACCGCGCCTAGTCGTAACAACTACCTCATCCTTAGCATTAGAAGGCGAAGAGACTTAGGCGCGCTTGCGGCTATTACGCTCGGCCCTTAAGATCATCTTGCGCTTCTTAACATAAGTGTCGACTATATCATTAGACTTAGTGTCTCCCTTAGGCGTAACTAGTGTAGCAACACTATAGCGCGAAGGGATCACGTTAGGACCGAAGGTATCCTAGACGTCGTCATCCTCCTTATCCTCAAAGATCTAGCCTAGAGGCTTGTGCCTTAGTGTCTTAGCGGACGTAGTACAGATCGCAAGCAGGGAAGGTTCGGCTTCCTTGTCGCTAACCTTAATTTTGGCCCTAGCCTTCTTCTTCTTCTTAGATAGTAGCGTCGAGGCGGCGTAGGCAGCGGCGCTACAATGTGTTAGCTATACGCACGCGACAAGATTTAAGTAAGTAACTTACAGCTTAGTCCTTAGGACTAGCTTAGAGGTAGGCTGCCTCTTAGTACGGCGTTAGGGCGTAGCCTTAGCAGCGGGGACAGTGAATTGCTTAAAAACCTTCTTACAGATTATCTGTGTCTTAAAGTCATCGTTAATAGAGGCAAGGGCCCCGAGTTGCTAATGCTAACAGCTAGTCGGATATTTCTTAACGCTAACGTTAGCCTAGCGGAGAAAGTCAGCCTTTATACTTAGAGGGTACCTACACTATATGCGTACTATAGCGAAGGTCTCGACCTTAATAGTTAGTACCTTTAACATCTTCTAGACCAAGTCTGCAATTAGACCTAGACAAACGTTTTTGCCTGTTAGTAGAGAGTCGAAGCAAACACTGCCGTGAGAACAGTTAGTAGTTGCAGTAAAGCACGAGAGGGTACTAAGCAGGTAGGCGAGTACCTCCTAGTACTTAGCCTATAGCCTATTTATAGTCAGAGTACCTTTAGTAATCCCCTTGTCGCGCGTACTCTAGAAGTCATTAATGTTACAGCAGAGCTAGTTATACTTACTATACACCTCTTTAGGGAGGTCTTAGCATTTTTGATGCTTGCTATTTAATATAGATGTATGTGCTATATGATATGAAAATATCTCGCAGTGTGACAGAGTAATCCGACCTTTTAGTAGGTACAAGACAGCGCTGCTTTCTGCTTATCGCAGAGGTGGCGCTAAGGGTGCTTATAACCCCCGACGCTCCTTAATTAGGGAAAGCATGTCCGAGCCCAACCCCGTAGGGGTACCGTAGGGTCAGCGACGTGGGGGCGTCCTACGTCGACAACTGATCCCACTCGGACGACATACGAGCTAACGTATGTACGAAGGACCCCCTTGCCATATGTAGCAGGGTCGCTACATGCCAAGGGCGGCCATTAGAACCCATGCGGTTCAAATGGTCCCCTAGTATCAACCGTATCACTGCCCCTCCTCCTATGAGGATGTCCCTAGCCTTACTAAGTGACGCACGCGGAACATATAGGGTACGGGATGTAGCACGCTCATACCGCGCAAGGGTGAATAGGTAGATAGCCTGCGTAACATGTGTCATGCGCACACTTTAACACCTTCGTAGCGAGTACAGGGCGGAGGCTGCTAACTCGGGCGGGTTTCAATCTGTTACATGTTAGGCAGCTTCGCAACACCTTCGCTTCACATGCGGATCAAGATATCAGGAAACCACGAGTACGTACTTCAGTCAATCCTTGAAATTATAGGGCGAGCATGCGCGCCAGCCTCGCCAAGTAGCTTGGCCGTCCCTATTTAGTCGTGACCGTGAAGAACGTGTCGTAGAACCTCGGGGTAGTAGGAAAGTGCGCGGACGCTCTGCGCGCGCCGCTCGAAACGGCAGGAGCGCGCTCCTAGCGCGGGCCTCGTCACATTTCCATGCTAGTAGGCTAGCACGAGTGCGGTCGGCGCACATGCGTGACGGCCGCGTTATCCGTTATTGCATCATTCGGTCCCCTTGTAAGTTAACTAGAGGCAGGTGCTCTGCGCATGTAGTTCGAGTCACTAGCTCAACGGTTGCGGTAGGCAACAGGGGGGCTGTCAGAGGGTATAAAAACCTCGTCGCTTCCTAAACTTTCCTGTTCTAAGACACTAACATCAACCTCCGCTCCTACTTCGCTTAGCTTGCACCTTGCTGTGTCTGTAGGTCTGTACTAGAGCTCCTTTTTCTTCAATCAATCAATCAAGATCAATCAACCTGTCTTAGCTATAATGGCTTATGTGCTGCAGACTAAGTTCGACGCTACTCGCTCTGCCCGCGATTATCGCTCGTGTCGACGATGCCTCGACAACCTTAGTAGCCAAGCTGCACACATCTCTCCTCCGCGTGTTAGTAAGGTGTCCCCTACCCGCGAGGTATGCGTGACTTGTACTAACCGAAGCGTAGCCGAGATCTACGTTAGCAGGTTTGATGAGGGCAGTGTCTACCGCAATTATGTCAACTGCAATAGCAAGCATCAAAAATGCCAAGACCTCCCTGAAGAGGTGTACGGCGAGTACAACTAGCTCTGCCGTAACATCGATGACTTCTAGAGTGCGCGCGACGAGGGGATTGCTAAAGGCACTCCGACTATAAACAGGCTACAGGCTAAGTACCGCGAGGCACTCGCCTACCTGCTCGGCGCCCTCTCGTGCTTTACCGTGACTGCTAACCGTTCTCACGGCGGCGTTCGCTTCGACTCTCTACTGACAGGCGAAAACGTTTGTCTAGGTCTGATCGCAGACTTAGTCTAGAAGATCTTGAAGGTGCTAACCGTTAGGGTCGAGACCTTCGCCATAGTACGCATATAGTGCGGGTGCCCTCTAAGTATAAATG
>JADDMT010000217.1:0-34222 GCA_021401465.1 Teratosphaeria epicoccoides | reverse complement strand
AAGGATATAGGAGTACCGAGAACACCTAGGAACCCCTAGAACATCTGCGAAACTGTTAGCAAAAGATACGAAGTTTCGAGAAAGGAACGAACCTAGGAAGAAGATCCTAAGCCATGACTAGACTCCTACGGGACGCCGTTAACCGGCTCGGCTATCACGCTATCCAGGAAACCCTAATATGAGGCGTTAGTGAAACCCTCTATTACACTCTATGTCGTAGGACTAAGAGCGAGACCCGCGGAAGGATCTAGGTCAAGAAGAAACCTAGCCTGCGAGAGAGCCTGTTCCTCGGCCTCATCCTCCCTAATCTCACGCTCCTCGAGAGCGCGACTATCCTCGACCTCCTAGTCGACTACGTCTAACTGTTTTTAAAGACGCATCTTCTTTGTATGCGCCTCTATCATCTTCTACGAAGCCTCGGCTAGGACCGCCTTTGCATAATCAAGATTAGCAATTAGTCTTTTCTACTAATCGCCTAACTTCTTCCATTTGACCTCTGTCACCTTCGCGTCATAACTCCGACAGTTGCTAAAGTGACATTGCAAACATTTCCCTAAGGAAATGTGTACCTAATAAACGAGCTTTAACTCTTGACACTAAGTGTAGGACTTTATGCTGTCCTAGCCCTAACGATAGATTTGATTCGCGCGGCGTTTACGTTTCTGCGTTAAAGGGGCGTTAGTGTCTAGAATGACACAAGGTAGTAATGTAGAAAGAGAAGACATCACAGCATAAAAGAAATGACAAGAGAAACCCCGCACTAATAAGGTAGCTTAGGGACGAGCTAGGCTAAGAGGGGGATAGTGTCATGAGTGTCAGGAGTACTGTTAGGAGTACTATAGGTTATAGGATCATGAGGGTCCTAAGTGCTATAAGTCATAGTATAGTTATAGGAGTACTATAAGTTATAGGCATAGTCATAGGAGAAAGGATCTGTCACGTGAGGACAGATCCCCGGATCTATAGGGTTAGTCTACAGATCTATAGGCCTATAAGGAAGAAGGGATCTGTTACAGGATAATAGACCCTTAGATCTGTAGGGTTAGTCTACAGATCTACAGATATAGATCTGTTAGGTCTATCGACAGATCTAACAGAGCTGCTCTGTCTCTCTAGTATATAGGGATAGCTTTAGGATAGGTAGTTAGGAGCTTCGTGCTTAATCTTAATTCAATCCTCTCTTACTTAGAGGAGAGTTAGTTACAAGTTTAACTGCTATTATCGTCATTCTTCATAGCTCTGCGAGTCTAACACCTGATCCCCTTCCTGCTATCGGCACCTACCCTTATAACACGACCGCAGTAGTCGCAGTTCCTTAGGAACTGCTAGACATGCTTAGACAGTAACGGCTAGTAGAAGTCGCGCCCTAGGATTATCGTCGTAGCGTCCTGTCCTAGGTGCCTGTATACCGTAGTGTCGTGTACAGACTAAATGAGCTTCGTCTTAAGCATGTCGTTGCTTTCGTCCCTAGAGTCCGAGGTCTCGCCCCTAGGCTAACTGTTGTTTGCTCCTAGGACCCATAGTTTGTCGCGGTATCGCAGGAAGCCCCTCTTGTCGATCTTGTAGTCCCCCGCTTGTAGTTTCAGCCTCGCTCTAGCTAGTAGCGCCTAGGAGCCGCTCTTTACTGCTTTTAACACTGTCGAGTACAGCTCGTCTTTCTCTACTATGGCTGCCTATAAGTCATTAAGGGTGCTATCCTAGAATGGCCTAATAGGCTCCTAGTTAGAGGTTGCGGAGTTAGCGAATTGCTATTCGTTCTCTACTATAGTAGTAGGTAGTAGGCTAGTCGAGGTAATCGGTACGACGTCTCTGCTCTTATCTACAGGGTCCGGCTAACTCTCTATGACTTCTAGGTCTAAAAACCTCTTAAACTGTAATTCCTTATCTTCTCTCCCTAGCGTGTCCTGTTCTTGTCTCGACAATGCGTCCGGGACTACTCCTTCGGCACCTAGGCGATATACTAGGGAAAACTAGAATTACGCGAGAGTCTCATACTACTATATCTGCCGCTTAGACAGCTGTCGCTTAACCATGAAGTACTCCAGGTTTTTATGGTCCGTGAGAATAGTGAAGGGCCTACACGACTTCAGCTTAGGGCCCTAGAACTTCAGGCTAGATGTGAAGGGCGAGGCCCTAAGTCTTGGCACAGGCTAGGGCCTGTGCGACCCCCTGACGAGGCCGGCTATAAAAGACCGGACAGCTAGCAGATAGTCCTTCTCTCCCTATCGTACTTGTTGAATACTACATGAACCCCTGTGTATATGCTGTTTACCTGTGACATTAAGTACGATCAATTTCACTATAGAAAGGCTATCTCCTAGCTAATTAACCCTAGTGTCCGAAGGATCCACGAACGAGGAAGCGTTAGCAGAAATGCGCCGTGTTGTCGAGGGAATGCATACCTAGCAACAGCAAATTATGGCCGAGCTAACAGCCACGAGGGCCGCGTTAAATGAATCGGAGTCCTAATAGCGACAGAACCTAGGCGTCCTGTCAGAGGAGCTACTAAAGACCCTCGCGGACGCGCTAGCCGTAGTAACGCGTGCGAACTCCTTCATAGAACTAACGGGACCCTGAGAATAGAGGCTACTAACATAGGACAGAAAAGCCGAATCGTTTAGGGATTACCTGCTCTGTATTAGGAGTTCGTTTAGGGCGCGCTCTAGGGTAAAACCCCTAATAGGCATGGATTATTACTAGAACATAATCTACGACACCCTCCCTGCTCGCTAGCGCGCCTAGATGCGCCATTTCTGGGAGAAAGGAGGCCCGGACGGAGCGAAGGACCCTAAAGCCTTCCTTACGCATCTCGAGGCCATGTTCGCGGACAATAACAAGACAGCGAGAGCTCTAGAACAGCTCACGACCCTCTAACATACAGTAGGCTAGCCATGGCACGAGCACTAGCTAGAATTCGACGAACTCCTGCTGTTAGCAGGAGGGGACTAGTAGACAGATAACGTGAAGATCGGATACCTTAAGAATTCGTTTTCGAACCCTGCTAGGATGTACATGGCGAACGTAAGAGACAAGGGGGACTACTACGCGTTTGCAGAGGAGGTCGAAAGGGTCATGACAAACTCTAAGGCAACCGACTAGTTCAAGGCGGCCTATAGGAGGTAGTTAAGAGAAAAGAACAAGGACTCTAAAGGTATTCCTATAGCTGCTATGTAGGTACCTAACCCTAGAGTCAGATCCTAAATAGACGCGGATAAGGATATAGTCATAGCACTAACTCGTACTATAGGAGACTAATATGACAGCAAAGGACCCTAACAAAACAACAGGGGGAAACGACGCGCTAAATAGGTAGACGCTACAGAGAGAGAGAAACGCTAGGAGAATAACCTGTGCTACTGCTACAGAGCGTCTAGATACTAAGTCAAGGGGTGTCCCTACGCCTCGGCTACACCCCTAGCCCGGATTAATACGACTAGAGTGTCGCCATTGCTAGAGGACAATAGAATAGCAGAGGAACCTAGGAGGAACAACTCGGGAAAAGATTAACTCCTACTTAGAGTCAGGAAGTAGGAGTAACGGAGACATTAGCAGAAGGATAGGAGAGAGTTAAGGGATCCATGGACAGGAACCTAATCTATACTAATGTAGTCCTAGCAAATAATACCAGGACATTAGCTCTTATCGATAAGGGGTGCTAATGCTACGCTGCGATTAACGGAGACCTAGTAAAAGGTCTCGGCTTAAGCTTAATAAGCAAAGAGTCACACATAGCGAGAGGCGTAATAGCGTCGATGCGAGACTCCGCGGTAGAAGGAGTAGTCGCCTTCTAGATAGAAATCAAGAGGTTCTAGCAACTAGTGTACGCATACGTAGTAAAGGATCTAGCCTTCCCCCTGATACTAGGGAACCCCTAGAAGGCTCACAATAAAGTGCGGACCGCGCCAGAAAGGCGTCAGTATTAGCATAGGAGAGCGGGACAGTAGATAAACGAAGGACGGAACTACCGAGAATACGAGGACTACAGGAACTTTACCTAGGTATGCGCGACCGTAACGGCGGATGTCGCGGAGGCCTTAAAGGCAAAGGAATATCCGACGCTAGACAAGTTAAGGAAGGCGCTACCTCCGGAGCTTTAGCACATAGCTCCGCTGTTCTGCCGCTAAGAAGCGGAAAAATTAGCGCTACACCGCCCTAGTATTGACTACTGCATCGAACTCCGCGAAGGACTAGACAGATCCTAACCGGCTCTGCTATAGGGACCCCTATATAGCATGTCGAAGGAGGAACTACTAGTTTTAAGGAAGTCCTTAGACGAACTGTTAGGGAAGGGATTCATTCGGCCTACTAACTTAGAGGCTACGGCTCCTGTGCTTTTTGTCTAGAAGCTAGGAGGAGGGCTCTAGTTCTACTGCGATTACCGCGCCCTTAACGCGATCACAAAGCAAGATAGGTACCCCCTCCTGTTAATACTAGAGACCTTGAGGAACCTCACGGGCGCCTAGTAGCTCACTAAGGTAGATGTAGTGTTAGCCTTCTACTAAATCTATATGGCGAAAGGCCATGAGTACAAGACAGCCTTTTACACGAGGTTCGGTTCATTTAAATAGCTAGTGTGTCCGTTCGGTTTATCCGGGGCTCTAGCAACGTTCTAACGATATATTAACATACTGCTACGTGAGGAATTAGACGACTACGCCTCCGCGTACATAGACGACGTCATTATATATAGCGGTAGTTCGCAAGAAGACTATTTCGCTAAAGTAACGCGAGTACTCTAGAAGCTCTAGGATAGGGGCCTCTACCTTAACCCCAGGAAGAGCGAGTTTGCCAAAAAGGATATCAAGTACCTAGGGTTCATAATCCATGCTAACAGAAAAGGCGTAGGGACCGAGCTAGAAAAGGTAGAGGCTGTGCGTAACTAGGAGCGGCTAAAAACATAAAAGGAAGTCCGTAGATTCCTCGGCTTCGCTAACTACTACAGGATGTTCATCCTGAACTACTCGAAGACGGCTAGGCCCTTAACGGCGCTTACAGGGAAGGGCAGACCGTTCTCCTAGGGGGAACTCGAGGAGTCTGTGTTTAGAACGCTAAAAGCGAAGTTCTGTTTAGCGCTAGTCCTTTCTTAATAGAACCCGGAGCTGCTGACCTTTTTAGAGACTAACTGTAGCGGGTTTGCGTTAGGGGCGGCTCTCCTGTAAGAAAACAACGGAGTCTAGAGACTAGTAGGCTTCTTCTCACAGAAACTTAATAAGGCGGAGATTAATTACGACATCTACGACAAGGAGATGCTAGCTGTGATATCTAGCCTGAAGTTCTAGGGCCCCGAGCTGAAGTCGTGTAGGCCCTTTACTATTCTCACGGACCACAAAACCCTAGAGTACTTCATGGTTAAGCGACAGCTGTCCGAGCAGCAGATACGGTAGTACGAGACCCTCGCGCAATTCTAGTTTTCCCTAGTATATCGCCTAGGCGCTAAAGGAGTAGTCCTAGACGCGTTGTCAAGACGAGAACAGGACACGCTAGGGGCAGAAGATAAGGAATCACGGTTTAGGAGGTTTCTAGACCTAGAAGTCATGGAGAGTTAGCCGGACCCCGTGGATAAGAGCAGGGACGTCGTACCGATTACCCCGATCGGCCTGTTACCTACTACTATAGTAGAGAACGAACAGCAATTCGCTAACTCCGTAACCTCTAACTAGGAGCCTATTAGGCCGTTCTAGGACAGCACCCTTAATGACTTATAGGCAGCCACAGTAGAGAAAGACGAGCTGTACTCGACAGTGTTAAAAGTAGTAAAGAGCGGCTCCTAGGCGCTACTAGCTAGAGCGAGGCTGAAACTACAAGCAGGGGACTACAAGATTAACAAGAGGGGCTTCCTGCAATACCGCGACAAACTATGGGTCCTAGGAGCAAACGACAGTTAGCTCGAGGGCGAGACCTCGGACTCTAGGGACGAAAGTAACGACATGCTTAGGACGAAGCTCATTTAGTCTATGCATGACGCTACGGTATACAGGCACCTAGGACAGGACGCCACGACGATGATCCTAGGGCGCGACTTCTACTAGCCGTTACTGTCTAAGCATGTCTAGCAGTTCCTAAGGAACTGTAACTACTATAGTCATAACAAAGTATAGAGAGAGTATAAGTACAGACTACTAAAGCTATTACTAGTTCCTAACAGATTCTTCTAGGAGATCTCCATGGACTTTATGACGGACCTGCCTAATTCCGAGGGATGTTAGTACCTATAGGTTATTAAGGATCGCCTATGCAAGTACGTGGTTTTACAGGTAATGCCTAGCATGAAAGCAGAGGAGTACGCAGAGAAGTTTATGGATTACTAGGCCTAGTACCATGGAATGCTAACAGCTATTACGAGCGACTAGGGCACTAACTAGACTAGCACCTTCTAGACGACCTTCTGTAAAGGAATAGGCGTGTCCTAGCAGTTAAGCTCTACGTACTACCTACAAATAGACAGAGGCCCTAAACGCCTAAACTAAGAGGTATAAGCGTACCTCTGGAACTATATTAACTATGAGCAATCTGACTAGAAGTAATGGCTCCCTGTAGCTTAACTAGCGCTAAACAGGAGGTATCATTTAGGAATTAGCATGAGCCCCTTCTTCGCTACCTATAGCTACGAAGCATAGGGCCCTATACCTTTAACTAAGGACCCCGTAGGACCTAGCCTGTTAAAGGCAGCCGAGAGGGCAAGGGCGTTCATAGGGAAGATTCGGGACATAACAGGAATCTGCTAAGTAACAATAGCGGCTTCCATGTAAGAACAGGAGGAGTCTGCTAATAAACGCCGAAACCTCGCCCTAATTTATAAAGTCTGTAACAAGGTCTAGCTAGATCTACGGAACTACACTACAGAGAGACCCAAGAAAAGCTTAGACGCTAAGCATGCGAAGTACATAGTAGCCGAAGTGTTATTACTAGTCTCTATCCGCTTGACTAGGCTCCCGAATAATATATACCTAGTGTTCTATACTAACCTGCTAAGACTAGCAGGCAAGGACCCTATGCCTAGGCAGGAGAACGACGAAAAACAGCCAGACCCCCTTTTGTTTAAGTCGTACGAGGAGTGGTTAGTAGAGGAGATACTCTGCGCGAGAGACAAGAGAAGGGGAAGAGGACACGAGGTCCTAGTAAAATAGTCAGGGTACTACAAACCTACATAGGAGCCCCTAGAAAACCTAATAGACACTGAAGTAATAGACCGCTTTGAGCAGGCTTAGGGAAGCGCGGAGAACAACGACGGCCCTAGAGAGAGGTAGGACAAGAAGAAAAAGGAAATAAGATGCAGGACTTAGCAAAGGGAGTCTAGCATTTATAACAAGGAGTACAGGCGTTTAAGAAAGGACAAGAGTTAGAGGGGGAAAATTGACATTAGGTAGCTATATATACAACAAGAGAAAAAAAACCCCCCCCTAGCTGCAGGCCCCCGCGCCGAGGATAGAGGACCCTAGCGACAATCAGGCGGGATTGTTACTAGGGGCCCCGCTAGCGGGGCCAGCCCCCCTGCTGTCCGAGGGGCCCTCGCTAGACCCCCTAGACCTGCTAACTAGGCTGCTGTCGGAGTCCCTAGCCTCTCGGTTAGGGCCCCGCGTAGCAGCGCCAGACTGATGGCGACGAGGGCTCTCGCCCTTACTAGCAACGTTCTCCTGACGCCTACCTAGGGTAAGCGCTAGTAGAATGCCCCTAGACCTTCTAAACTGTTAGCGCGTAGAAACACACAGAGTATAGGATGAACTTACAGGAGGCCCTACTAGGCGATAGCGGCGCCTACGGTCCCCATGACCTCCTAGGCTACGACGCTGCTCGAGGTTAGCGGCGGAATCATGGAGGACACTAATAGAAAATACCTAGATAGCAGACCCGCTAACTACAAAGGCCCTAAGGCCCGCCAGGCCTTAAGGACCTTCGCTAGGTCGTTATGCGCGGCAGCGCTATCATGATGTTAGCCGTGCAAAACCCCCTAGGGAGCGGGTCATACCTGTCGGCGTCCTAGGAACGGGTCTAGGAGGCATAGGAGACGTAGGCGAGGGCGGGGCTAGCTAAGTTAGTAGAGCATTTTACGCAGACACTAAGTAACGCGTACAGGGCTTTGCAGTTTAAGCGCTTGCTAGCGTAGCGCTAGCAGGCGCGGGCTCAGGTAGACTAGACAGATTCATTAGCTAAAGCCGAGCATAACGACAAGGAATCTAGGACATACCGATTATAGGACGTAATCTACGCCCTAGAGGGCGTAGTCGACGTAGTAGATAGTAGGGGCCATCTGATTCTAGTTAGTATCGCCCAGAATCCCGGAGAAAAGGCTAGAAGGTAGGAGAAAGAGGGGGGGGGGGCTTACGATTTAAGGTAGGCATGTAAGAGAAAGGAAGCAAGAGTAATAGCGAAGGGCGCTTTTTATATAGTAAGGGACGTACTAGCATAGGCCTAGGAGCGCCCCTATAATGGCTTAGATGGCGATAAATAGAAGTGAAGTAAAGAGAGGTAGAAAGTAAAGTAGACTTAAATAAGCGAAGTAGAGTCTAGGAACCCGGCAAGACCGGTTAGAGGCTAGGCTGTAGGCATAGGAGAATAGGGAGCGTAAGAAGTATGAAGTAAAGTAGACTTAGATAGGTAGAGTAGACTTAGACAAGAGAAGTAAAGTTAGGAAGCCGTGTTAGCCTAGCCGCGATCTAGACTTTATGTGCTAGAAGGAAACTGACGGATTCCTTGCTGTGAACAAGAAGGGGGGGGGGGGGGGGGGGGGGTAATGTGAAGGGCGAGGCCCTGAGTCTTGGCACAGGCTAGGGCCTGTGCGACCCCCTGACGAGGCCGGCTATAAAAGACTAGACAGCTAGCAGATAGTCCTTCTCTCCCTATCGTACTTGTTAAATACTACATGAACCCCTGTGTATACGCTATTTACCTGTGACACTAGATATCATAGCTAGCATCTCCTTGTCATAGATGTCGTAATTAATCTCCGCCTTATTAAGTTTCTGTGAGAAGAAGCCTACTAGTCTCCAGACTCTGTTGCTTTCTTGCAGGAGAGCCGCCCCTAACGTAAACCCGCTGCAGTTAGTCTCTAAAAAGGTCGGCAGCTCTAGGTTCTATTAAGAAAGGACTAGCGCTAAACAGAACTTCGCTTTTAGCGTTCTAAACGCGGACTCCTCGAGTTCCCCCTAGGAGAACGGTCTGCCCTTCCCTGTAAGCGCTATCAAGGGCCTAGCTGTCTTCGAGTAGTTTAGGATAAACATCCTGTAGTAGTTAGCAAAGCCGAGGAATCTACAGACTTCCTTTTGTGTTTTTAGCCGCTCCTAGTTACGCACGGCCTCTACCTTTTCTGGCTTAGTCCCTACGCCTTTTCTGTTAGCATGGATTATGAACCCTAGGTACTTGATATCCTTTTTAGCAAACTCGCTCTTCCTAGGGTCAAGGTAGAGGCCCCTGTCCTAGAGCTTCTAGAGTACTCGCGTTACTTTAGCGAAATAGTCTTCTCGCGAACTGCCGCTATATATAATAACGTCGTCTATGTACGCAGAGGCGTAGTCGTCTAATTCCTCGCGTAGTAGTGTGTTAATATATCGTTAGAACGTTGCTAGAGCCCTAGATAAACTAAACGGACATACTAGCTATTTAAATGAACTGAACCTTATACGAAAGGCTGTCTTGTACTCATGGCCTTTCGCTATACGGATTTAGTAGAAGGCTGACACTACGTCTACCTTAGTAAGCTACTAGGCGCCCGTGAGGTTCCTCAAGGTCTCTAGTATTAACAGGAGGGGGTATTTATCTTGCTTTGTGATCGCGTTAAGGGCGTAGTAATCGTAGCAGAACCGGAGCCCCCCCCCCTAGCTTCTAGACAAAAAGCACGCGAGCCGTAGCCTCTAAGTTAGTAGGCTGAATGAATCCCTTCCCTAACAGTTCGTCTAAGGACTTCCTTAAAACAAGTAGTTCCTCCTTTGACATGCTATACAGGGGTCCCTACAGCAGAGCCGGTTAGGATCTATCTAGTCCTTCGCGGAGTTTAATGCGGTAGTTAATGCTAGGGCGGTATAGCGCTAATTTTTCTGCTTCTTAGCGGCAGAATAGCGGAGCTATGTGCTAAAGCTCTAGAGGTAGCGCCTTTCTTAACTTGTCTAGCGTCAGATATTCCTTTGCCTTTAAGGCCTCTGCGACATCCGCTGTCGCGGTCGCGCATACCTAGGTAAAGTTCCTATAGTCCTCGTATTCTTAGTAGTTCTGTCCTTTGTCTATCTACTGTCCCGCTCTCCTATGCTAATACTGACGCCTTTCTAGCGCGGTCTGCACTTTATTGTAAGCCTTCTAGGGGTTCCCTAGTATCAGGGGGAAGGCTAGATCCTTTACTATGTATGCGTACACTAGTTACTAGAACCCCTCGATTTCTATCTAGAAGGCGACTACTCCTTCTACCGCGGAGTCTCGCATCGACGCTGTTACGCCCCTCGCTATGCATAACTCTTTGCTTATTAAGCTCAAGCTAAGACCTTTTACTAGGTCTCCGTTAATTGCAGCGTAGTATTAGTACCCCTCATTAATGAGAGCTAATGTCCTAGTATTATTTGCTAGGACTACATTAGTATAAATTAGGTTCCTGTCTATAGATCCCTTAACTCTCTCCTATCCTTCTGCTAATGTCTCTGTTACTCCCGCTTCCTGACTCTAAGCAGGAGTCAATCTTTTCCCGAGTTTTTCCTCCTAGGTTCCTCTGCTATTCTATCGTCCTCTAGTAATAGCGACACTCTAGTTATGTTAATCTAGGCTAGGGGTATAGCCGAGGCGTAGGGACACCCCTTAACTTAGTGTCTAGACGCTCTGTAGTAGTAGCACAGGTTATTCTCCTAGCGTTTCTCTCTCTCTGTAGCGTCTACCTATTTAGCGCGTCGTTTCCCCCTGTTGTTTTGTCAGGGTCCTTTGCCGTCATATTAGTCTCCTATAGTACGAGTTAGTGCTATGACTATATCCCTATCTACGTCCTATTTAGGGTCTAACCCTAGGGTTAGGCACCTACATAGCAGCTATAGGAATACCTTTAGAGTCCTTGTTCTTTTCTCTTAACTACCTCCTATAGGCCGCCTTGAACTAGTCGGTTACCTTAGAGTTTGTCATGACCCTTTTAACCTCCTCTGTAAACGCGTAGTAGTCCCCCTTATCTTTTACGTTCGCTATGTACATCCTAGCAGGATTCGAAAACGAATTCTTAAGGTATCTAATCTTCGCGTCATCTGTCTACTAGTCCCCTCCTGCTAACAGCAGGAGTTTGTCAAATTCTAGCTAGTGCTCGTGCCACGGCTAGCCTGCTACATGTTAGAGGCTTATAAGCTATTCTAGAGCTTTCGCTGTCTTATTACTGTCTGCAAACATGGCCTTAAGTTGCGTGAGGAAAGCTTTAGGGTCCTTCGCCCTGTCCGGGCCTCCTTTCTCCTAGAAATGGCGCATCTAGGCGCGCTAGCGAGTAGGGAGGGTGTCGTAGATTATGTTCTAGTAATAATCTACGCCTATTAGGGGTTTTATCCTAGAGTGCGCCCTAAGCGAACTCCTAATATAGAGTCTTCTGTCCTATGTTAGTAGCCTCTACTCTTAGGGTCCTGTTAGTTCTATGATGGAGTTTACATGCGTTGCTACAGCTAGCGCGTCTGCGAGAGTCTTTAGTAGTTCCTCTGACAGGACACCTAGGTTTTGTCACTATTAGGACTCTAATTCATTTAGCGTAGTCTGCGTAGCTATTAGCTTAGCCATAATTTGCTGTTACTAGGTATGTATTCCCTTGACGACATAGCGCATTTCTGCTAACGCTTCCTTGTTTGTAGATCCTTTGGACACTAGGGTTAATTAGCTAGGAGACGGCCTTTCCATAGTAAAATTAATCATACTTAATGTTATAGGTAAACAGCGTATACATAGGGGTTCATGTAGTATTTAACAAGTATAATAGGGAGAGAGGGACTATCTGCTAGTTGTCCGGTCTTTTATGGCTAGCCTTGTTAGGGGTTACGTCGCGCGCTGCGTATAGGCCCTAGCCTATGCTAAGACTTAGGGCCTTGCCCTTTACAATGACAATAGACATAGTTAATGCTAGTAGCGTGTCTTACTAAAGGTAGATTGTAATGCATTAGACTATCTACTATGCGGCTATTTTGTCTGATATTGTGTGCTACCTTAGTAGTAATCACGTGATAGAGCAGATTCACAACAAAGTAGTATGTAGTATAGACTAATAGCAAGTAGTATAAGCTCTTTAAACTACTAGAAGTGCCTAGGCTAAACATAGGCTCATAAGTGCTAACTACAAGGCTAAAAGTTATCAGGATACTAGCCCGCAGTGATGGACCTCGAGTGGTGGCGAGATACTGGTCGATGTCGGACAAGGTGCAGCTCCTGGTTGTAAGCACGGGCCAGACGGTCGTTTCGGCAAGCTGGTATGCGCCGAGTGATACATATGCCATAGACTGCGCCGATGCCCCGTGTACCTGCGGCGGATCGGAGGCAAGATCACTGACTACGGGGCGCACCTTGCAGTCTAGGGCCCATGGGGGGCATTGAAAGATCCGCCCGCTGAGCTAGAAGGGGAAAGCGAAGCAAGCCAGTGCTCCGATCGTGCCGCGCGTGTAATGGTGTCACTGATGAAGAACCCTCGCACGGTCCGAAGAATTCGCCCTGAGACACGAGTAGGTAGTGCCGCGCGTGGAGGAAGTAATTCATAGTCCTCTGATACCGCTCCGCTTGCTTTGTGCGCCATTTATGGCAGGCTTGTAAGAAAGAGGGCGTCAAGGCTCCTTCAAGTCAGAGGGATGAGCGACTGCCGGTTGCCAGGCGCTTCAAATGGAAGCAAAATAAATACGGGCGGCAGGCGAGATCCAAGAGACCTAGCGAAACAATGAGTATGCATGCCGTCACTCGATATTGCTCAGCCACACGAGTCGCATTCCGCAGATCCAGTCTGTGAGGGCTCTTTGGGGCCGTGCATGGAGCTTAGTCAGAGCGTGCAAGGGATCTTATCAACCAAGCCCTGAGCCTGATATCCACATCAGCTTCGTCCGTGGCGGACCAGCGTTGGTCTCCGGGTTCAAACTGACCAGGTCTGCCGCGACATCAAGCCGCAAGCGTCCGAGCACCTTCCCTACGATATCCGCCGGGTTGTCGAACAGCCACACGCTCGAGACAGTAGTAGCAAGTCTGTCCGATCTGACCAATGCTTCGAACGCTGGCCAGGACTGCCAAACTATTTCGCGACTCTTGTTGCCCTGAGCGGGGGACGTTGCACGTCCCCATGGTGGCTTGCAGTGAGCAGGTCCGCAGACTCGTCCTCGCGAGACCTGCGAGTGCGCTTCTCAACACGACCAGCTGGTCAAATACGAACGCCACCTTTTGGGGGCCCGGGTCCCTCCGTTCGGGCTGCCGTGGTCTGCAGCGTTCACAGAGACATCGGCCGGTCGGCGCCACTCTCGAGCAAGCCGATGTCGTACACGAGCAACGCGGGATCGGATCTGGCTGCGGCGATTCGAGGAATTCGGTGGGTCGTCAACCGCGACCCGGCTGAATTGGGTTGCTTTTGGCGAGAGCGCTCTTCACGTCCGGCCGAGGCCGAAGTTCGATTTGTGTCACAGGTACGGTGCCGATGCCGGCCTCAAGGATACGGTCATGACATTTCAAGCACTTTGCTACGCACGCTCTGCTCATACGCGTAGCCCGAATATCCCAACCTGCTCTGATGTCTAACAGTTCTGCTCAACACAATCGTCTCTGATGTCAAATCTCGTCGATCTTCTCCTCCTTGCTCTTCGCTTTCGTTGTCCCATTCCCATGCAAATCATCCAGCCTGAACGTCTCTCCACCCTTCGCGCTCATCCCAATGGCTTGCCGTCCAGTCTCACTGCTCTCCAAGAAATCTCTGAGCTTCTCCTTGAAAATCTCAAGACCTTGTGAAGAGGCTGCGTTCGTCATCCGTAGCATTGGACCCCAGAGGTTGAGGGTGTAGGTGACATATGCGCCGGCCGCGAGGAGGATGAGCATGATGAAGTAGACAGGGTTCCGTAACACTGTCGAAGTAGTCAGCATGTGATGCCTTGGAGGCGAAATGACAGGCCAGCTTACCAGCAACGATTTCATTCCATCCGAGCGCCAACAGCAGACCATAGAAGTACAGGGGAACTTGCGTGACGCCACCGAGCGCGCTACGCTTAGCCTCGACATAGACACCATCTGCCGTCTTCTTGAACCTAGTCGACAGGTCCTGCGCCTTCGCATCGCTAAGCACAGTCATCTCATCTTCCAGACTCTTGCCATCCTCTTCATCGACACCGCCGATCGGTGCCAGATCTTCCTCGTCAGCTGCCGTCACATCTGCAGGAGCTTCATCAATCCATGCGTCAAGCGGCGGAGGACTACTAGTCCTAGACAGCGTGAACTTGCTCAAAAGTGGAATCAGAGTAAGTGTGCTCTCACGCGCCCTCGTGTACATGCCCTCAATGTCGTCTGTGGGTCGCCAGATCCTGGGTACACCCTCCTCATCGTACCTGAATTTGTCCTCAAAATTCTCACGCAGCTTGAGCAGGAGGTTGCCCTCCATCATTTCTTCGTCAATCTTGCCCCGCAGTGCAGCCCATGACTTGCGCCTGAGCCGCCACAGACCAACCTCCACTTCGTCTGGCGATGCATCAAAACTGCGAGCGCGCTCAGTAAACCGAGATTCAGCATGCGATACCGTGTCAGTGAAGACGCTCCAGATCCGGTCCCAAAGGTCTTTCTCCGTAGCAGGCTTTTGACCTTCTGCGGGAGCGCCCGAGCCAGCACGTCCTGAGCCGAGCTTGTTGAATTCGAGACCGACACTCTCATCGAGCTTTTGCCGTACCCAACGCTCACTGCGAGTGGCAAGCCGGCGCATCTCGTCCTTTCGTAGTCTCGCACTGACCTCATCGAGGTCCTTTCGGAAGAGATTTAACTGCTGCTTATAGTCGCTCCAGGGCGTACCAGCAACCAAGCTCGCCTGCGCCTCGGCCTCATATCGCTGCAGAGCCTTCTCCTTCTCAACTTGTACGATCTTGTGGAAGTCGTAGTTGCCAGCCTTCTTCTGACCTGCCTTCACATTAGACGAGACGGCCTCACTGAAATCGTTGATACCGCTCTTGTGGGCTGCACTGAGTTGTCCAAGGAATAGCTGCTTGAGCCTGCCGTCAACCTGACTGGCCAAGTCGGCTCGTTTTGTTTTGTACACGCCCTTGTGGTATCTGCTTGCCTCCTCTTCGAAGCTCGCAAGCAATGTCGCACGCGCTGCGCCCATTTTCGTGCCTAGCTCTGATATAGCTGTCGGCTTTCCAGCAGCCACAGCAGCTGCTTGCGACTCCTCCAAAGGTACTACTATCGCGTCGAACGGCACCAGCACCTCTTTCGAGATCTCGTCGCATCGGAACTGGGCAAGCAGCTCTTGCTGTGTGGGCAGGTCCAGATCCTTGTTGCTGTCAATCTGCTCCCACACACCTCGCGCATACATTGGGAAACCGTCGGCGGGTATTCGCCGATGATACTCTGGCAATAGCACAGGGTCAACGTCGACCAGACCAGCCCGCTTCGGGTCTTTGTAACCTTCTCTGAACCTCGTGCCTAGCTTCCTGACCTCTTGCTCGAACTTCTCAGGCTGCAAGATTTTGTGCGGGAGGGCCACAAATGCAAAGTCGAAATAATCCTCGATCTTGCTCTTGTCCAACCCAGGTGGCTTGCTCAACCCAGCCCATATCCGCTGCAGGTCCTGGATCAAAGTGTTCTTAAGGTTGACCAGCGGCGTGTTTCCAATGTGGTCTCGGATGACGAAGAACAGCAGACTACGCGGAATGTTCTTCGAGTCCTTCAAGAAGAGCTGCAAATTGACTTCAAACACGGTCTTGAGCAGGCCCATGTTTGCGCCCTGGTAGAGTCCGACCTGATGCTCCCAGATGTTGACGATCAAGACCTCGCTGGTCGCCAGCGCAAAGAGCGCACTCTTCCGCTCAAAGTCCTGGTCCTCGCCTCGTTCTCGCCCGTCCGTGCCTTCCACATCCATGACCAGGATGTTCTCCGCCATGGCCTGCTGGCCCTGCGCGCTCTCCTTCTTGTTCTTGCTCATCCATATCCCTTTCGTCGTCTGCCGTCGCTCCGCCTCGCTCATGACCCCGAAGTGTGTGCCGAAGAGGTAGTTGAGCAATGTGCTCTTGCCCGTGCTCTGGCTTCCAAACACCGAGATGAGATGGTAGTTGAAGCCAGCTCTCGTGATGCCCTCGAGCTGTAGGTACTGCGGCAGGTTGTCATTGAACACCTTGTCTTGATCGATGATTTGCACGCCATGCTCGAAGTCCTCCGGCTTCACACCGGGCCCGTTGCCAGCCAAATGGCCGTTCATGGTGAGGACTGATGGCGCAGTGGGATGTCTCGCAGCAGAAGCCAGTCGAGGTCGAGTTCCGTTGGAAGTGTCTGGCCTTCCATTCCGGGCGGTCGACATGTTGGAGCGGGAAGGTGACGATGTCACACAAAAACGTCAACTCCCTTACCACGTGGCTGGCACTCGTGGTCCACAGTGGGTTGTCGCGACGCCCGGGTGACGTCGTGACTCGTGAGATGCTTCGCCCGTCGGCCCTGACTCGGCAGCGACGGACCTTGCCGCGGTGGTGGTCGGCGAGGTGCAGCCAGCTCTCATGCAGTACTTGTAGAATCACTCATCCTGACGCGCCCGGGCATGTCACGGGCCATCTCACGGCACCGAAAGAGCAGCAGAGGTCGACCAGCATTGGGCAGGCACACTTTTCAGAGGCACACGTGTCGCCGTCATGCAGAGTGTAGACAATTTCTCTCAGGAGCTGCATCTTGGATGTGTCGGAAGAATGGAGGCGAGGCATGCAACAATACAATAGTCATTCGATCAAGCAATGCCGTTACACTTATAGGATTACCAACAACAACTACAAGTACGTACTAAGCATTATTCTCCTGACAGCAACAAGTAGCAAGCAAGCAACACGTAAGATATCGCTGTAGCATGTGTGCCTTCCAATCCAACCCTAAAAGCTATCTCCGAAATGCTGAGCAGGCTGCGGGAGCTGTCGGAAGGTCCTGAATAGCTTGCGATCATGTGGCGGTGAGAGGGGAAAGATTATTAGCGGAAGCCGCCGTCGAAGTAATCGTAGCGTAGGTTGCTACGACTGCCGAATTGGCTGCGCTCGCGTCCATTGCCCACAGCCGGACCTGGACGAGTCGCGATGGAGGGATTGGTGCAGAGCATAGCGACGCGCGAACCGTACTTGGAGCCCCGAAGAGACACCATATGCTTGCGGATGTGCGACGCAACAATCTCGCGGCGCTCTGGGTCTGACTGGGTCAAGATGTACTGGATTAGATAGTTGCCGAACTGATCTCCAGCAATGTCGATGAGTGGCATGCGCGGGCGCTCGGGGCGAGACTCGCACACACGGTCGAGGTAGCGGTCGAGAAAGTCGTTGCCGCCGATCTTGAGGCACTTCTCAACAACTTTGGAAGCAAATTGGTCCATGCTGTACTCGGTGGCGTAGCGAAGAACGTGATCCACGGCGCGGGTGCGGTCCGGGATCGAGCCGTGCTCGCAGACGTGTTGGATGCACCAGTTGCCGAACTGGCCGTGAGCGACGACATCGATGCTGGCCAGGACTTCGTTGATGCATGGACGCTTGTCTTCTTCAAGGCAGTTCTCAAAGATGTTCTGGACGACCAGGCTGCCGGTCTCGCCGAGCGCCACCTCGTGCCACATACCGCGAAGAGCTTCGTTGACGTAACGCATGATTTGTGGTGGCTCGCCGTTCCAGCGCAGTTCGAACAGCTTCTGCCAGACATGGCAAGCGTAACGGTGGATGACCGTCTCCGGGATGCGACGTAGTAGTTCATGCACCATGATCGCCTTGTATTCCTCGGGAACGCAATCGAAAGCCTTCTGGACGACATGGCAGCCGAAAGCGTCCATGCTCAAGTTCAAAGTGTTGCCGCGGATGGCTTGTGCGATTGAGACAACTTGCTCTGGAGTGCCATGCTCGAAGCAGCGCTGCACAAGGAAGTTACCGAAGCGGTTGACCATCAGTGGGTAGGCCTGGTCAATGATGGCTTGGACGATGTCGAACTTCTGCTCGAAGGTAGCGACCTTGAGCTTCTGCTGCAAGAAGATGCTTGCCTGCTGGTCGTTGTTGCAGACAATCTTGTCTACAATGTACTTCCAATTGCAAGACATGTTGCGGTCTAGCAGACGACGGTAGTTCAGGGGCTCGGCAGTGCTCATATACATCTGCTGTGGATGAGCTGTACCGGAACCAAAGCCCTGTTGCTGGGGCTGACTGACATGCTGACCCCACGGCGGGTACTCGGCTGGTGCCGGCGATTGGCGGGACCTGTTCCTGACTGGCCCATTGAAGCGACTCTGGAAAGCTGGCTGTGGCAAGCCGGCGTGTGGCGGTGTCTGCGAGTAACTCAGAGGAGTCATGGGCGGCGTGTAGCCACTGGGACGAGACCGTGGGCGGCCGACCTCGCTGTGAAACATGCTGCCATTCAATGGCATGGGAGGGCCGCTTGAGCCCGGAGCACCCATGTTGAATGCCAGGTGCTGAGCAGCTGGGAATGGCGAGCCGATGGCCTGCTCCACGGTATGCTGCGTGATGCGAGACTGGTCGATGAAGTCGAGCTCAGCTTGGCTCTGCGCGCGAGATTGCAGCTGCAGATCCATTTGGGCCATGCGCTCCTGAGCAAACGCGAGCTCCTTCTTGAGACGTATGACCTCGGCGGCATCTGGACGGCTTCCAGCGTACGGATCTGTGGCAGAAGAAGACGAGTCATCTCCCATGATGATATTCTCGTTGGCATCTGCGTGGCTTGACGGAACGTCGCTGACGCGTGACTCGAGTTTTTGCGCTGGCGACAAGTGAAGCTCGCCGAGGGCGCTATCGACGTCAGATTTGTCCTTCTGTAAGATGAAGTCAGCATGGGGTTCGGCAGAGCCATTCGGAAAGCGCACCTTCGGCGAGATTGCATTAAGGCGGTTCGCGAACTTGGACGTCGTCAATGGCATGGCGCTGGAGCTGTGCTTGAGACGCGGCTTTTCATCATGAGAGCTCAGCCTCGACCGCATCGACGTGGCGCGTGAGCTTACCTGAATGCCGACCTGTAGAGCAAGGTCGTCGTCGGCGTGTATGTGGAAGGATGAAGTCATGCGCTTCTTAGGCGAACCGGTAGATGCCATTTCGCGTGCTATCGCGTGCGCTGAACTGCGGCGAAGCGGTATGTGTCGAAAGGTGGATACTCGTGCTTCGGATGCAGACAAGATCTCAAGATGTGGCAGAAGATGGTGGTAGTCTGCACAATTATGTCGAGGGAGTGTGCATGTTGCGAAGGAGGGTCAGTGTTGTTGTAGACCAGATTGGAAGAGTCCCTCGTCAGAAATTGCGATCGGCAAGAAGATCCGAGCTGCAGAAGGAAGGCACTGCAGTTTCCTCACGCGAACAGGCAAGCGCCAGCCGGCACTCGCCGAACACTCGCGCACGTGAAGCGTTGGCAGAGAAAGAGCGTTGGAAGGCCACTCGAACGACTACGCGGTCTCACACGCTCCACCAGTTATAGCGAGCCGCGGGTCCTGCGCAACACGATGACCGGGGTGGATAGTGGCGCTACATGTGGTACGTCGGGCTTCCAGCGGTCGACGATATGATCCAGTCTGGGGCCAGGAATGGAGGTGGCTCTAGAAGCGCGACACTGATGGGTACGGGAGACTTCGGCTGGGACATCCATATGCGCCCGATGAGTAAATCATCAGACCCGTCGTCGAGTGATCTGGCTGTCACCGAGTGGTACGGCCGTCAACAAGATGTGCGACTATCCATGAGTGATCCGACGGTCAGGGACTGATTCGGATGTTATAATCAATACAGCCAGCAGTATGGAATATGGTGGGTGAAGACGGCGGTATGCGAGACGGTGGGTGAAGACGGCGTGCTGCGAGCCACTCATCGTACTCGAACATGTCGTTGACGGTATTCCGGGGATCGCCCGTGGCGATGAAGGTGCTGGGAGTGCCGTCGATGTGATTAGTGCAAGTCGCTCTTTCCTCCTCGCAAATCCCCCAAGTCACACACAAACTGTGATTTTGCAAATGCGCAACAGCACGTCTGAGCAGCATACACACCCATCGCATCGAGCACAGCCCTCATCGCGCATCGAAGCCTGACCACGTCACCCACGCACTACCAGGTGAGTTCCGCAGTGCGAGGCTCGCTCTCCCACGCAGCCGAACGATCCCTTCGCAAGCCATGCACGGCCACTAACACGCCTGCGAATGCAGCACCACCACGTTTCCGCACCGACAAGCCCGAAATCTCCTGCAGTTCGAGCACAGTCGGGTCCACCAGTCCCTTCCTCGATCAGCCAGTGGGATCGTTGCTGGTGGTTTGCCACTGTGGAATTTCAGTTGGTCTAACCATGGCTGATGCTCCTGCTGGTGCTCATGACAGTTGTTGTTGCAGGCAATGCCGTTGGTGTAAGCGGCCCCTTGGGCGCCCACTGACAGAGCTGGAGCTGTAAGCGGTGCGGGGCAGACCGTGCGATTGACATGGCAGAGACCTGTGCGTGCTGGGACGTTGCTTTGTCTGGTGGGTAGACCTATGGTTCTTCCATGGTTGACTCTGTCGTCGCAGTTGTGATGACCACGGGGTACTTGCCTCCGAGTTGGCCTAGTGGCCGCCCAAGCTCTGTTCTGTGTATTGCGGGTATTTGGAGCCATGACCGCAGGATTCGGACTGCTTGCGTCGACGACAAGCAAGCGATGATAATGTTATGTCAAGATACGGCTACACCAGGAGGAGCTCGACAGCCAGTGTCCTTTGTCCCATCTTCGACATAATCGCCGAATCTGGGTGCACGACAAGCACCCTTGTTCATCTTCGAGAGATTGTCCTTTGATCTGAATCTTATGTCGAGCACGGTACATCACGGCTAGGCCAAAAGCTTGCATTCTAAGCGGCGCTGTAAATGTCCTTGATACGCCAGCAAATGCTCAATACCAATGCCGCACATTTAATTCCGTACATTTCCTACACATACTTCTCAACGGACATGCCGCCCAAGAGACTGCTCCGTATTGTCCAGGCATAAGTCATCGTAGGAGACTGCAGATGGTTGTGTCTGATCGTCCACAGCACTGATGAATCATCCTCACGACATTAGCGAACAAATCAAGTAGTACGGTGGACCATTTACGCTGAGATGGTTACAGACGCAGCGGAGATGACGTCGCCACATTCTCAATCCTCCGATTCATCCATCGAATCATCGTTGCCTTCTTTCCCACCTGCGAACACTCCACCGTAGACGTACTCTTCGTCCGCGCCTTCCATCTCATCATCCCTGTAGATATCATCATCGCCCCAAGATGCTTGTCTTTGAGGGAGTTGATGGTTGTGGGAGGTACCACGACATGTTCATGTTGTCGAAATGTGAGGTCTAAACAGAGCGGGAATATCCGCCACAGCGACGTCACTATTCTCTGCTCCTCCCATACATGTAAAAGTGGTCACAAGTGCCTGTTTCTCTGGACTAAACACACTGTTCCATACATCCATAGGGTTTGCTCGACAGCATAATGATAAGACATATCGGGAGAAGTCTGAGCCTCGGGTCATGTCGCTGTCTCCGCAGATCAGTCACAAATGCGTCGCCACGGCTCTTCTCCACCACCCGATCAACTCCAGCCAAGAATCGCATCCATCCAAACACCATCCGCCGCGAAGATGACTTACAGACTTTGGTACTCATGTCCGCCAGTAGCCGGACACCCCTCATCACTTTCTGGATGACCAACTGGTGCCAATCTTGCAAGACTGTCTCGCCTCTGCTTCGATCTCTGATTGGAGATGAAGGTGTAGGCGAAGCACAGGGTGGCGTCTCGCTCGTCGAAGTCGAGATGGATAGTCCAGACTTGGGAGGCATCAATGGCTTGGCGCTGAGATATGGCATCAATAGCATACCTACTCTGCTGGCGTTTGATAGACAAGAACCTCAGATCGAGACGAAAACTGGACGGGTGGACGATTTGAAGAATAGCGGATTCCTACGCAGATGGATCGAGACTGAGGCTGCTAGACATGGCAGTGGAGGGGCAGGAGGCGGTATGTTTGGTTTGTTCGGGCGATGATATGGGTCTTGTCTCCAACTAGTGGACCACGGACCATCTGCACAACATGGCATTGGTACCGCATCGCAACTCTCCGTCTTACACTTGCTGCTCCGGACCCAGCCAACGTCACTGGGAACGTTCCTGGCCAGAGTTCCCTGCCGTGCCCCCCGTGAAACAACTTCATGTGTATAGACAGCCTGTCTCGATGGCCAACTCCCTGAATTTCAGACTTGTTCTTGATTTATACTGCCATCTCGCGTTCGCAGAATCCATCCACTGATCATACTTTTCTTTTCTGGTTCCAGCCCAAACCAAATCACCCTGGCAAATGGGTACGTTGGTTCATTTTGCCCTGGGGTCTTGGCTAGACCCTGCAGCAATTGCAAACGCATGATCTGGAACATGGAGCCGCTTCGTCGCACTGGAGCCATCGGATTCACCTGGCAAGAGACGAATGAATGGCACGAGTGGGAGATGTTGACTTAAGCTTGTTATGGCTTTCACTCATTGTATATCCGCTGCGGAACTCAGGCGACCATGTGTTGTGCTACAGGCATTGTAAGCTGAAATTGGAAGCTTTCATCAATACGAAAGATAAGAATGACAGGTGACTCCGGACCATTGCTATGAAGCATCAACATTTAGTCCGGACCTAGAATGCGCGCGATGATGACCGTACCTTCCCGACCTCCAATTAGTATATGCACAATGCCTCGAGGATCAGTGGGTATTGGGGCGCATGTCGATGTTGCCGCGTCTTAGGGAGCCAGCAAGCCCATATTCCCAGTTCTTCATCTCCATCTTTTGCGGAAGCTAGCTCACAGGCCCAGCAGTACATTCCGTGTTCTGTGTCTTCGCCCAAGCACAAGCGGATGCGGAGGCTTGACGGAACTTGAAGAGGCGGCCGACAACACGGTTCGGTTTGAGAAAGAAGCGCAAGGCGAAGATGAGGCCCTGCACACGCAAGATTCGGATGGTCCGGCCATTGACCAACAAGGCCGGACTTACTCCTTCACCGTGGATGTCAAGACGGAGAACGACATCGGTGACTTCTGCACTGTGGAGGAGTGAAGCTCCCAGGAGTAAGGAATCAGGCTTGTACGCTGTCAAACATTGCACATGGCACTTTTCGGCGACAACGAGATGCGGTATCTAAATTAAAGGACATATTTGTCGACAAAGTCTGCGCCATAGCTGGCAAACGACCTGATGCTTGATGGAGTAGTGCAGCAAGCTGACCATGTCTTGTACTAGGGCGAGGACGAGTCGTGCTTACAGGATTGCCATAAACCTTCTTCAGTCCAGCCATGATTGACTTTATGTTGACATCTAGTGTACAGCCTCTAGTGTGTTGAGGTAGCAGTTTGCTGCGCCGTCTATTGCCTTCGGTCCAGACTATGTCTTCTTAGCCCAAGATCACCCGAGCATGCCTAGCGGATGGGCTTTCTGTGTACCGGGGGTGTTAGTGGGAGTGCTGCAATGACGCACGGGACGGCGGTCCAAATGTGCCAATTCCACATGCATGTGTTTTTTGATATCACGTGCTTGCTCAAATTGAGCTGGTTATTGCCAGATATCACTTCACTAGCGATTGTTATTGTAATTCAATGCTATTGTCAGCTTAGTTATAAGTGATTCCTCCTCGCCGCTATCAACTGACTATGTTATACCCTCAGATTACTATAATATCACTCCTAACAAGGTACTAAAATAGCTGAAGAATCTACTACTAGCTTGCCTGAACCTAAGCTGCTACCTCTAGCACTAGTGTAAGTTGTTTCCGCACTTACAGTATACTTATAGAGGTAGTTACTAACTTGTAGTAGTAGTTTACGCTGTCTAGAGACTAAGAATACTACTAATTAGTAGTATAAGTCTAAAGAGAGCTAGTAGTATAATTACAACACTAGCCTCAAGGAGAAAGATACCCTCCTACGCAAGTATGATATAGCTAGCTATATTATAGAGACTAACAAAGGCAAGCTAGCTATTAATCTATGTAACGAATGTACTAAGTGTAGTTATAAGTGTAGGGTCTAGTCCTAGCATGATAATGCGGCTTGCGCATTCTGTAAGCATAATAATCACGTTAGATATTACGCTAATTGCTAGTATAAGCTATTAATTAAGGAGAAAATAGGGGTAGTTAAGTTAAGGCTTACTGCGATTAAACTACGACTAGACGCATTCGACATGCGCATTAACACGCGGCTTAGCAATATAGAGGGTATGCTTAGTAGTACTAGAGACATTAATAATGTTAATAATAATAGTAATGTGTAGTCTATTATAGCAAGGTTTAGTGTAGTTAAGGGGCAGTTAGCTATGCTAGTAAAGCATGTTACTAGTCTTGTAGACTACAGTAATAGTTAGTTCGCTATAATGCATGTAGAGCTTAATGCTATTATAGAGCGGACAGTTAACATTAGTTACACTATTATAGACAGTATGATCTATATTAAGGCACTCTAGGGGGCTATATTTACAGGTACTACGCTACTACACTATACTAATGAAGAGTGCTATAAGCGCTCTAGAGGTAGCATGTAGTAGTAGTAGTAGTAGTAGTAGTAGCATAGCAAAGGAGCTTAGGGGTTTAGCGTTATTTAAATAGTACTATCAAGTTAACTATGTTAATGCCTACTACGACTTAGCTATAAGTAGCATAATTCGATTTTTATTCTACTCTTTTTTTAGTGACTATTAAGACATGTTAAATATCTTTTCAGCGATTTTGCTATTAAATACACTATAACTACGTAATACACTAACGCCAGACTAATAATAAACCTTTTCATTACTACGTGCTATTATAGGCATCCTTATAATTCACCTTCTTGCGCTGTTATAGCTCATGTATTAACTCTGCAAGCTATAGTAGTAGCGGCTTGTCTGCCTTCTTCCTCTTACCCCCTTGCTTCTTAGTCTTTACAGCTAGCGGCAGTGTCGTTAGTAGCGGCGTCTTTACTACAGGGGGCTTCGTAGCTAGCGGCGGCGTCTCTAGCTACGGAGTCTTCAGTGTTAGTAACGCTGTCATGGCTATAGGAGCTAGATGAGGTCCTAGAGTTATACTAGTAGCAGTAGTAGTAGTAGCAGAACCATGAGTAGCCTAAGGAGCTAGCGACTAGCGCTCTTGTTTAATTATCGGCTCTAACTTAGACGCCTTTGTCTCCTGCTACTTCTTTAAGTATAGTAAGAATACCCTCTAGCTCTTCATGAAGGTATCTAGTAGTAGAAGCTTATTATTACTACCGAGCTTAGTTAAGTCAAACATATCTACCCCTTGCTACGAGCTATATGCTAGCGGGGCATCTAAGCTAGAGACTAGCTCTAGTTTAATAATTCGACTGTCGAATGCCTCTATGATTACCTCTATAGTTCGTCTAATTGTTTGTAGCGCTAGAGTACCTAGTAAAGCTTAGACTAGCAGATTAGACGAAGGGTCTCGTTTGTAGCCTCGCTATGTGCTTACATAGCGACTCGTAGTAGCGGCCTTATCATTAGCGAGAATGGCGTGTATAACAGGGTCGCTAACATCGTAACCATACTGTCGTGTTAGGAGAGGTAGCCTGTCTTTAATGTCTAAGCCATGACAGTCTTCTAAGAGCTCTTAGAACTCGGCGTCTATAAGACTAAATCTACTAGCGTCTAAATTGTTAGCTGCTAGCTCGTTATTGCTTACGAGCTGCTTGTCTAGTAACTAGGGGGCGTTCTTCTTAAGGTAAGTAATCTAAGCAGCTATCTAAGCGTCTATTTTGAAGAGTACTACGTTAATCCAGAGATTGTACTTATTGTCGGCCTTAGGCGGAGTCCTAAATAGTTCTAGCATCTTCTTGATATCGTTATATAGCTCTATATCGATCTCGGTGAATTACCATGTAACTAGATCTACGGGTTAACTGTCGATGAAGAGGTGCCCCTAGTATCGTAGAAACAACTTGATATCCTTAAGATGATCGTGCTTAACACGACTTAGCAGAAAGTTAATAAGTAGGGGTTTGTCTTTAAGATCGTTATATTCGTTGTTATACAAGGTTACTACCTTGTCACACTAGTGCTCTAGCTCTACTACAGACATAGTATCGACCTTGTCACGCTACTTAGTCAAGGTAAAGGTCTTTACTTGCTTCTAAACCTTCAGATTAATTCTTAAACACTTCGGTACTAGCGCTAGCAGATTCGGAAGAGAGCTTCTTACTACCTTGCCTTTACCCTGTGTCGATTAGGGCTACGGCTGCTCTGTGACTACATAATACAAGCTAGTAGGGGTACCGCCGTGTAGTGTTACCTTAGCTAGTAGGAGAGGTTTATGTCCTATACGCTCTTGATTAGCGACAGGGGCTATACTAGCGTAGGATGTAAACGCTAGCAGTCCTTAAGGGACTTAAGCTACTTGACAGCGCTTCGCACGAGCTACCTGAAGATAATGAGGCTCTAGAGTTAGTTGTAGACCCGCATTTGTCTTAGTAGAGGCTAGTCGTAGTGCAGTTATAGCTGTAGTCGACGCATTAGGGTTAGGGTTAGACCTAGGGGTCTAGTCAATATTAGCTTCTACGAGACTAGACGGTTAGTTAAATGCCATCAAAACTAGGGCATAGTAGGCGCTCGTAGTGTAATCACAGAGGCCTCTAACGACTTACCCTAAAGGCCTTACGTTGCTAGTTAGGGCGTTGTTAGCGTTACTATTACTCGATATGTAGGATTAACCATGAAGTAGTAGTTACACTAGGGCACTTCGTGATTGTAAAGAGCATAGGGTGTTCCTAATACTAGACAAGCTATCCTCTAGTCTCTGATACGCTACAGATATGCTAGCTCTGCTATAATAGCTTAATAATACTAAGCAAAGAGGTAGTAATTAAATCAATCAAAAAACAGTGTTACAGGAGACCTATCAATTAGCAGGCAAAAGACATAGAGTAGTAGTAGTCTTGTTCGATTTAATGAGGAGTACACTAACAGTCTTATAAGCTACACATTGTTAAAGCTATCTAATAGCTATGTTATCTACTCTAGAAGTAGTAGTATTAGTCTATTAATAGCCTCATGTACCTGTAGATTAACATTCGGTTAGAAGCGAGGTACTACATAATGCTTGTCAGACTATGCTAGCTTTAGCTTAGTGTTACTAGTATCTAGATAGGCCTTTGCGGAGTTACGGAGGTAATAGTAGGCAAGCTTATACAGCCTTCTACTACTCTCTAGCTTATTAGCGTCGCTAGTAATAGTAGCCATATTAACGCCGACCTGTACTAAGGTACTAGCGTACTATGCTAATGTGTCTACAGGAAGGTACTCATTAATATCTGCTAAGACTGCTAAGAGTTAGCAAAGTGCCTTAAGGCGTACTACGACTACACTATAATCGGCGTACTAGGTAGGGGTCGTGCATATCAAGCGAAGTTAAAGAGCTCTTAACAGCTCTCTAGTACGTCAAGCGACTCTATAAGTGCTCTGTGATTAGGACTTACTAAAACCTGTAGCTTCAAGGTATTCCTTAATCGCTGCTAATTAGGGACTATTAGCGTCGATTCGCATACTGCTTTAGCGGCTAGGCATAGTCTTATAACTCTCCGGATATCCATATAGTCGCTTAGGGACCCCTAGCACACAATGTAGCCGCCGTAGTTAGCTGCGAATCTTGTGGTTCCTCTACAAGATTAAGAACTTAGTAGTAGCTGTGATATAGATGTATGTGCTATATGATATGAAAATATCTCGCAGTGTGACAGAGTAATCCGACCTTTCAGTAGGTACAAGACAGCGCTGCTTTCTGCTTATCGCAGAGGTGGCGCTAAGGGTGCTTATAACCCCCGACGCTCCTCAATTAGGGAAAGCATGTCCGAGCCTAACCCCGTAGGGGTACCGTAGGGTCAGCGACGTGGGGGCGTCCTACGTCGACAACTGATCCCACTCGGACGACATACGAGCCAACGTATGTACGAAGGACCCCCTTGCCATATGTGGCAGGGTCACTGCATGCTAAGGGCGGCCATTAGAACCCATGCGGTTCAAATGGTCCCCTAGTATCAACCGTATCACTGCCCCTCCTCCTATGAGGATGTCCCTAGCCTTACTAAGTAACGCACGCGGAACATATAGGGTACGGGATGTAGCACGCTCACACTGCGTAAGGGTGAATAGGTAGATAGCCTGCGCAACATGTGTCATGCGTACACCTTAACACCTTCGTAGTGAGTACGGGGCGGAGGCTGCTAACTCGGGCGGGTTTCAATCCGTCACATGTTAGGCGGCTTCGCAACACCTTCGCTTCACATGCAGATCGAGATATCAGGAAACCACGAGTACGTACTTCAGTCAATCCTTGAAATTATAGGGCGAGCATGCGCGCCGGCCTCGCCAAGTAGCTTGGCCGTCCCTATTTAGTCGTGACCGTGAAGAACGTGTCGCAGAACCTCGGGGTAGTAGGAAAGTGCGCAGACGCTCCGCGCGCGCCGCTCGAAACGGCAGGAGCGCGCTCCTAGCGCGGGCCTCGCCACATTTCCATGCTAGTAGGCTAGCACGAGTGCGGTCGGCGCACATGCGTGACAGCCGCGTTATCCATTATTGCATCATTCGGTCCCCTTGTAAGTTAACTAGAGGCAGGTGCTCTGCGCATGTGGTTCGAGTCACTAGCTCAACGGTTGCGGTAGGCAACAGGGGGGCTGTCAGAGGGTATAAAAACCTCGTCGCTCCCCAAACTTCCCTGTTCCAAGACACTAACATCGACCTCCGCTCCTACTTCGCTTGGCTTGCGCCTCGCCATGTCTGCGGGTCTGTACTAGAGCTCCTTCTTCTTCAATTAATCAATCAAGATCAATTAACCCGTCTTAGCTACAATGGCTCATGTGCTGCAGACTAAGTTCGACGCTACTCGCTCTACCCGCGATCGTCGCTCGTGTCGACGATGCCTCGACAACCTTAGTAGCCAAGCTGCACACATCTCTCCTCCGCGTGTTAGTAAGGCGTCCCCTACCCGCGAGGTATGCGTGACTTGTACTGACTAAAGCGTAGCCGAGATCTGCGTCAGCAGGTTTGATGAGGGCGGTGTCTACCGCAATTATGTCAACTGCAATGGCAAGCATCAAAAATGCCAAGACCTCCCTGAAGAGGTGTATGGCGAGTACAACTAGCTCTGCCATAACATCGATGACTTCTAGAGTGCGCGCGACGAGGGGATTGCCGAAGGCACTCCGACTATAAACAGGCTACAGGCCAAGTACCGCGAGGCACTCGCCTACCTGCTCGGCGCCCTCTCGTGCTTTACCGCGACTGCTAACCGTTCTCATGGCGGCGTTCGCTTCGACTCTCTGCTGACAGGCGAAAACGTTTGTCTGGGTCTAATCGCAGACTTAGTCTAGAAGATCTTGAAGGTGCTAACCATTAGGGTCGAGACCTTCGCCATAGTACGCATACAGTGCGGGTACCCTCTAAGTATGAAATGCTGACTTTTCCGCTAGGCTAACGTTAGCGTCGAGAAGTATCCGACTAGCCGTTAGCGTCAGCAACTCGGGGCCCTTGCCTCTATTAACGATGACTTCGAAACGCGGATGATCCGCAAGAAGGTCATCAAGCAATTCGCCGCTCCTGCCGCTAAGGCCACGCCCTAGCGCCGTACCGAGAGGCAGCCTGCCTCTAAGCCGGTCCCGAGGACTAAGCCGTACGTTACTTACTCGAATCCTGTCGCGTGCGTACAGCTAACACATTGTAGCGCCGCCGCCTACGCCGCCTCGACGCCACTGTCTAAGAAGAAGAAGAGGGCCAGGGCCGAAATTGAGGTCAGCGACGAGGAAGCCGAGCCTTCCCTGCTTGCGACCCGCACTACGTCTGTCAAGACGCTAAGGCACAAGCCTCTAGGCCAGATCTTTGAGGATGAGGAGGATGACGACGTTCAGGATACCTTCGGTCCTGACGTGATCCCTTCGCGCTATAGTGTCACCGCACTAGTTGCGCCTGAGGGAGACACTAAGTCCGATGATGTGGTCGACACTCGTGTCAAGAAGCGCAAGATGATCTCGAGGGCCGAGCGCGACAGCCGCAAGCGCGCTCGAGTCTCTTCGCCTTCTGATGCTAAGGATGAGGTAGTCGTCGCGACTAGGCGCGGTGAGGGTGTCGCTAGTTCTCTGGCTACTATAGGCTCCGAAGACGAGCTCCCTCGCAACCTACTAAAGAAGAAGATGCCGGCCTCTCTTCGTGGCGTTGCTACCCCCGTTACTCATGGTCGCTTCAGGGTGTTTGGTAGACCCCGTGCGGGTAGGCAGTCCCTAGCGGACCGTAACAAGAAAGACTCTCCTGCTTCGGGTTCGGTCAGGAAGCCCCTAACTAGTAGTCGCTAAGCATTAGCTACGAAGCTAATCCGAGCATGTCTCTTGTTCTTCTTGGGTTTATTCTAGGTGTGCCTTTAGGCATCAATGATGTATGAGTAGGGCGTTTGCTTCTCGTTGTCGCTTCGCGCGTTGTGCGCTATATACACGTGTCAAGATTTCTGCTCTAGAACCCTTATCTTCCTACGAATCGACCTTCTTAAGCCCTGCTTACGCCTCCTCCGCTCTTTGAATTCACGAATAGCTTCCGGAGCGTTCTTGTAGTCTTCGGCTAGAACCCATTGTGTGTACTTAGGTAGGTATCCTTTCTACTTCACCAGATAGTGCGTTGCGCCCTTACGCTACATACTGTCCTTAATCCCCCCGACTTCCTACTCTTCGTTCTCTTCTGCTACTAGCATCGGGTCCGCGGGCTTTTCGCCCTCGCGCTGTACCCATAGTTTGAGTAGAGATACGTGGAAGACGTCGTGCACACGATACGACGATAGCAACGATAGCCGGTACGCCTGCGAGCCTATCGCGTCGCGTATCCGGAAGGGTCCGACGAACCTTGGCGTCATCTTCTTGCTCGGAAGTTTCAGCTTGAGATTCTTCGTCGACAGTAACACCTTCGTACTAACTGCGTACTGCATCGGTTTAGCACGGGTGTTATTATGTTTAATCTGGGATTCTGAGGCCTTTTTCTAGTGTTCTATTAGCACCGAATGTACCTCGCGCATACGCCGCGCTAATTCCGCGGCGGCCGGCACCCTCTCCTCAGAAGACTCGTCCTAAGGCGGTTCTAGGTGTATTTCCGGATCAAAGCTATAGAGAATCTAAAATGGCGACATGCGCATAGCAGCATACACGCTGTTATTAACTGCAAATTCCGCCATAGGAATTGCGTCGGCCTAGGCATCCTAGTTCTTAGCGTAGTAGCACTAAAGGTACTACTTAAGAGTCTAGTTCATACGTTTAGTCTGACCATTAGTCTATAGATAGAATGCTGTACTTAGGCGGTGCTTAACACGCGCCTTAAACACAAATTCTTGCTAGTATTTACTAGTAAAGACAGAACCTCGATCTAATAGGATACTTCGGGGGACACTGAAGCGCCGTACGACTTCGTCGCGAAGTAGCCACGCAAGCTCGCCGCTTGTGCACTTTTTCGTACATAGGATGAAGATATTCATTTTCGAGTATTAGTCGACTACTACAAGGACAGTATCAACCACATTGCCTTTCTACTTTGCTGGCGGCAAATCGGTAATAAAATCCATAGTCAAGTCTTACCATGGTCTCTCTAGTAGTAGGAGCGCCTAAGCATCGCCGTAGGGGCGATAGCGCCGAGATTTGCTAATCTGGCACGTCTAGCAGGATTTGACATAGTCAGAGACATCCTGTTCTAGCGTAGGCTACTAGTATTTGCGTCCGAGAAGTGCGTTCGTCTTCTCTACGCCAAAATGGCCCGCGAGTTCATCGTCATGATGAATACGGAAGAGCTGCGAACAGAGTGCGCGGTTAGCGGGTACGTAGAGCCTATTGTCAAAGTACTACAAATCGCCCGACTTGGTCTAGTACTTCGGACCGCCTGCAGTGTCCTAGAGGGCTACACCCTTATTAATCAACTCCGGTTCTCGCTCTTGCAACCGCTAAATAAGTCTCGAGACTTCTTCAAAGGGTTCTTTAGACATCGCATGCTTACCGCATGTGAGCTAGTTAACTACCGCACGGATCGAGCTAGACACGGTCGCCACAACTGCCAGATAGGAGGGTTCGTCACTAGCGGAGGCCGTGAGGCCCCATTAGACCCGCAGTCGGCCTACAAGAGGAGCTAACGATGGATCGCCGCCCTAAACTGCAAGCTTCGTTTGCAGCGTAGGGAGAAGCTGTCAGTTACCCTCTTCCCTAGTGTCGTAGTCTAGTCGTCGCGAAGGACTGTCGGCCGGATTCGTCTTTCCGGAACGATGCTAGATAACGAAGTCAAAGCTAGCGAGGAAAGTCGCCTACCTTGCTTGCCGACTACTTAGCTGCTTCACGCCCATGAAGCCGCGAAGGTTGTTATGGTTAGTAAGCACCTTAATAGGGTGCGCTACGCCTTCGAGGTAGTGTCGGTACTCCTTGAAGCCGTCAACAATAGCCAAAAGCTCTTGGTCGTGAGTCTCGTAGTTAAGCTTAGCGCCCTGCATCTTCCGCGACTAGAAGGTAATCGGGTACCATCGCGCACTACCTTCGTGCGACTAGAGCTGCGATATAATTGCGGCTATTGCGAATTTTGAAGCATCGGTCTCTATCCGGATCTTCGTAGCGGGGTCAAAGTGCCGAAGTATAGGCGCAGTTTAAAAAGCTGCTTTGAGTTCAGAGAAGGCCTTACTCTGAGCCTCCTCCTAAGGCACTTTCCCTAGCTTTTTTCCTCGAATCGCGCCCTTTGCGAGGGCCGTGAGGGGAGCCACGATCTTCGAGTAAGATCGTATGAATCTGCGGTAGAAGTTAGTGAATCCTAGGAACACCTGCACTTCTCGGAGGGTAGTCGGCTGCGGCTACTCCGCGATTGCGGACACCCTTCAGTCATCCATGATGACTCCTTCCGTAGAGACGATGTATCCGAGAAACTCAATCCTATCCGTCAGGAATGAGCACTTCTTTAGGTTCGCGTAGAGGGCGAACTTGCGGAGCCGTTCGAGCACTATACTTAGATGCCGCATATGCTCCTCCTTCGAGTTAGAATAGACTAGTATATCGTCTAAATACACTACGTAGCAGGTGTTAACGAGGCCGGCTAGGGCCCGGTTAATATACGCTTGGAACGTCGCTAGTGCGTTAGTCAAGCTAAACAGCATCACTGTATACTCGAAGTGTCCGTACCGCGTTCGGAATGCAGTCTTCTACTTGTCGCCCTTTCGGATCGGTATCCGGTAGTAGGCGTCCTTCAAGTCGATAGACGAGAAGATGGCGGCGCGACCAAGGCGGTCAAGCGTCTCGCTAATAAGTAGTAGGGGGCAGCGGTTCTTCTAGGTTACCGCGTTAAGGCCCCTATAGTTAACGCATAGGCGGAGCGTGTTATCCTTCTTCAGGACGAACATAACTAACGCTCTAGCCTCGCTGTCGCTTCGTCAGATCCACGCGTTCCTTTGCGCCTTGTAGAGGTAGTCTCGAAGTGTTTCGAGCTGCGATTCCGACATAGGGTACAGAGGTCAATGCGGAGGATTGTAACCCTCCTTAAGGTTAATCGCATGTTCCGCGTCTAGGGCCTAGGCATGGGCCGCAGCCTCTGCGTCGAAAATGTCGGCGTATTCCTCTAACTTAGGCGGAAGGGTAACGTCTTCCTTGACGTTCCATATGCGGACCGCATACACGCATTAGACCTTCTTCATGTCCTTGTAGAAGCTGTGTGCGTCACGCATCCGTACCGCAGGAACTTCGCCTATAGAGCTGTAGAACTAGTTGTTAGTAGCTCCATCAACAACGACTCCCTGCTTGTGGCGCTAAGGGCGGCCGAGCAGGAGCTCCTCATTAGGAACGTCTTCGGCGTAGAAGACTTCGTTAGTCTCGCGCACTTCTCCCGAGGAGTCCTCGAGTTAGAGGCGCACGTTGTACGCGCCTCGAGCTGCTGCGCCTTCGCCCCGAAAAGACTTCATGGTAGGCAGCAGGGCTCCTAGGATTGGCTTCAAACCGAGCCGTACGATTACCCTCTAGGGTATCACGTTAACCTCCGCAAGGTCATCTAACATACAGTCTACTAGCTCGAGCGAGCCATTAACTCGGACCGCGCCGGATAGGCGCCGCGCAG
>JADDMT010000216.1:0-34671 GCA_021401465.1 Teratosphaeria epicoccoides | reverse complement strand
GCCCCTACGTCGCTAACCCTACGGTACCCCTACGGGGTTAGGCTCGGACATGCTTTCCCTAATTAAGGAGCGTCAGGGGTTATAAGTACCCTTAGCGCTACCTCTGCGATAAGCAGAAAGCAGCGCTGTCTTGTACCTACTAAAAGGTCGGATTACTCTGCTACACTACGAGATATTTTCATATCATATAGCACATACATCTATATCAGTTCTGCTTTCTCCCCCCTGCTTTGCAGTCTAGCAGAGAATACTACGATATGTCTAGAGCACTACGAACTCGCAACTAACGCGTAGCGAGCGCCATCCCGAGCGCCCGCGATGGCGAAGCTAGCCCGAGTAACTAGCCCGCAGAAGTAACCGCTGCGAGCGACACTGCATCGAGCGACGGTTCCGCTAGAGGACAATTACGCGGCGGACTAGGCAATAGACCCCCCGCACAGGGACCGCAGCTAACCCCGACTATCGACCCGGCCCTCGTAGCCATGATTGTCGATTAGGTCGCGAACCGCCTTGCGAACTAGAGCCGGAGCCGCACCGCTCCTAGCAGCGACAACGGCGAGGACGACGAAGACGTCGCCATGAGCAGTACTAACGAACTAGCGGACGAAGAAATCTAGCGAGATTTCACGCTAGGGACCCGCAAAGACAACTTACTAGGAGGCGCAGACCCTCTGCGTGTGCCTGCGAACTTAGTGCCTGAATTCAGGGCCATAGTAGGCTAACTAGGAGGTAGTCGTAACGCATGTAACCCGAAGCCGTTTAAGGGAGACACCTTAAAGGAGGCTCGAACTTTCTTGCAGGCGTGTGAGGCAGTTTTCATGCTTAACCTACGCGGATATTCTACAGAGGGCGAACGAGTCGCCTTTAGTGTGATGTGGCTCGAAGAGGATAAGGAACCTCGCAACAATTAGCATGAGCGGTATGACCTTATGCGGGTCTATGACAGAACGTATACATAGGCGGACTTTCGCTAGTTCTGTGTCGACCAGGTCAAGGATCCGGGGAATCGCGCCCTTACTATGTCTGTCGAGTACGAGAAGGCTAAGCAGGGGAAGGGACAAATAACCTCTAGCTTCGCAACCTATCTCGCCACGCTTGAGGGACAGATGCCACCCTATACCGAGACGTAACGCATGCGGCACTTGCTCGTCAAACTCAATGACAATCTTCAGAACACAATCATGACTTTTCATGAACTTCCGACAACTCGGCAAGACCTCGTGTCCCTTGCGACATGTATGGAAATCACCTTGAAGCGAAATGGAAAATCGGGCGGTAAGGACAATAAGCGTCTAAGCCCCGAGGACCTACCGAAGGGCCGCTATCACAAGCGCCCTAGGGGTCACGTCTAACGCGGTAGTTCATTCCGGAGGAGCAAGCCCTCCGAGCTAAAAGACGGTAGCGAGAAGCCTCCGAGTAACTACTACATCTGTGGAGCGAGGGACTACTAGGCGGCTTGCTGTCCTAAACGAAGCGATAGGAAGAAGGTAAGCAAGGTGTCTGAAACCTCCCTAGAGGGGAGGCGAAAGAAGGACAAGCCTAAGACAACCGAATGGCTACCGCGGGTATCTAAGCTGTCTGTTACCAATAGTGTAGACTCGTGGCCTGCCTGGCGCCTATCTGGCGCGGTCCGAGTTAATGGCTCGCTCGAGCTAGTAGACTGTATGTTAGATGACCTTGCGGAGGTTAACGTGATACCCTAGAGGGTAATCGTACGGCTCGGTTTGAAGCCGATCCTAGGAGCCCTGCTGCCTACCATGAAGTCTTTTCGGGGCGAAGGCGTAGCGGCTTAAGGCGCGTACAACGTGCGCCTCTAACTCGCGGACTCCTTAGGAGAAGTGCGCGAGACTAACGAAGTCTTCTACGCCGAAGACGTTCCTGATAAGGAGCTCCTGCTCGGCCGCCCTTAGCGCTACAAGCAGGGAGTCGTTGTTAATAGAGCTACTAACAACTAGTTCTACGGCTCTATAGGCGAAGTTCCTGCAGTACAGATGCGTGACGTACACAGCTTCTACAAGGACATGAAGAAGGTCTAATGCGTGTATGCGGTCCGCATACAGAACGTCAAGGAAAACGTTACCCTTCCGCCTGAGTTAGAGGAATACGCCGATATTTTCGACGCAGAGGCTGCGGCCTATGCCTAGGCCCTAGACGCGGAACATGCGATTAACCTTAAGGAGGGTTACAATCCTCCGCATCGACCTCTGTACCCTATGTCGGAATCGTAGCTCGAAACACTTCGAGACTACCTCTACAAGGCGCAAAGGAACGCGTGGATCCGACGAAGCGACAGCGAGGCTAGAGCGTTAGTTATGTTCGTCCCGAAGAAGGACAACACGCTCTGCCTATACGTTAACTATAGGGGCCTTAACGTAGTGACCTAGAAGAACCGCTGCCCCCTACCACTTATTAGCGAGACGCTTGACCGCCTTGGTCGCGCCGCCATCTTCTTGTCTATCGACTTGAAGGACGCCTACTACCGGATACTGATCCGAAAGGGCGACGAGTAGAAGACTACATTCTAAACGCGGTATAGACACTTCGAGTATACAGTGATGCCATTCGGCTTGACTAACGCACTAGTGACGTTCTAAGCGTATATTAACCGGGCCCTAGCCGGCCTTGTTAACACCTGCTACGTAGTGTATTTAGACGATATACTAGTCTATTCCGACTCGAAGGAGGAGCATATGCGGCATCTAAGTATAGTGCTCGAACGGCTCCGTAAGTTCGCTCTCTATGCGAACCTAAAGAAGTGCTCATTCCTGACGGATAGGATTGAGTTTCTCGGATACATCGTCTCTACGGAAGGAGTCATCATGGATGACTAAAGGGTGTCCGCAATCGCAGAGTAGCTGCGGCTAACTACCCTCCGAGAAGTGCAGGTGTTCCTAGGATTCACTAACTTCTACCGCAGATTCATACGATCTTACTCGAAGATCGTGGCTCCCCTCATGGCCCTCGCAAAGGGCGCGGTTCGAGGAAAAAAGCCAGGGAAAGTGCCTTAGGAGGAGGCTTAGAGCAAGGCCTTCTCTGAACTCAAAGCAGCTTTTCAAACTACGCCTATACTTCGGCACTTTGACCCTACTACGAAGATCCGGATAGAGACTAATGCTTCAAAATTCGCAATAGCCGCAATTATATCGCAGCTCTAGTCGCACGAAGGCAGTGCGCGATAGTACCTGATTGCCTTCTAGTCGCGGAAGATGCAGGGCGCTAAGCTTAACTACAAGACTCACGACTAAGAGCTTTTAGCTATTGTTGACAGCTTCAAGGAGTACCGACACTACCTCGAAGGCGCGGCGCACCCTATTAAGGTGCTTACTAACTATAACAACCTTCGCGGCTTCATGGGCGTGAAGTAGCTAAGTAGTTAGCAAGCAAGGTAGGCGACTTTCCTCGCTAGCTTTGACTTCGTTATCTAGCATCGTTCCGGAAAGACGAATCCGGCTGACGGTCCTTCGCGACGACCGGACTACGACACTAGGGAAGAGGGTAACTAACAGCTTCTCCCTACGCTGCAAACGAAGCTTGCAGTTTAGGGCGGCGATCTGTCGTTAGCTCCTCTTGTAGGTCGACTGCGGGTCTAATGGGGCCTCACAGCCTCCGCTAGTAACGAACCCTCCTATCTGGCAGTTGTGGCGACCGTGTCTAGCTCGATCCGTGCGGTAGTTAACCGGCTCACATGTAGTAAGCATGCAATGTCTAAAGAACCCTTTAAAGAAGTCTCGAGACTTATTTAGCGGTTACAAGAGCGAGAACCGGAGTTGATTAATAAGGGTGTAGCCCTCCAGGACACTACAGGCGGTCCGAAGTACTAGACCAAGTCAGGCGACTTGTAGTACTTTGACAATAGGCTCTACGTACCCGCTGACTACGTACTCTGTTCGCAGCTCCTCTGTATTCATCATGACGATAAACTCGCGGGCCATTTTGGCGTAGAGAAGACGAACGCACTTCTCGGACGAAAATACTAGTAGCCTACGCTAGAACAGGATGTCTCTGACTATGTCAAATCCTGCTAGACATGCCAGATTAGCAAATCTCGGCGCTATCGCCCCTACGGCAATGCTTAGGCGCTCCTACTGCCAGAGAGGCTATAGCAAGACTTGACTATAGATTTCATTACTGATTTGCCGCTAGTAAAGTAGAAGGGCAATGTAGTTGATGCTGTCCTTGTAGTAGTCGACCGATACTCGAAGATAAATGTCTTTATCCTATGTACGAAAAGGTGCACAAGTGGCGAGCTTGCATGGCTACTTCGCGACGAAGTTATACAGCGCTTTAGTGTCCCCCGAAGTATCCTATCAGATCGAGGTTCTGTCTTTACTAGTAAGTACTAGCAAGAATTTGTGTTTGAAGCGCGTATTAAGCACCGCCTAAGTACAGCATTCTATCTACAGACTAATGGTCAGACTAAACGTATGAACTAGACTCTTGAGTAGTACCTCCGGTGCTACTACGCTAAGAACTAGGATGCCTAGGCCGACGCAATTCCTATGGCGGAATTTGCAGTTAATAATAGTGTGCATGCTGCTATGCGCATGTCGCCATTTCAGATTCTTTATAGCTTTAATCCGGAAATACACCTAGAACCGCCTTAGGACGAGTCTTCTGAGGAGAGGGTGCCGGCCGCCGCGGAATTAGCGCGGCGTATGCGCGAGGTACATTCGGTGCTAATAGAACACTAGAAAAAGGCCTCAGAATCCTAGATTAAACATAATAACGCCTATGCTAAACCGATATAGTACGCAGTTAGTACGAAGGTGTTACTGTCGACGAAGAATCTTAAGCTGAAACTTCCAAGCAAGAAGATGACGCCAAGGTTCGTCGGACCCTTCCGGATACGCGACGCGATAGGCTCGCAGGCGTACTAGCTATCGTTGCCATTGTCGTATCGTGTGCACGACATCTTCTACGTATCTCTACTTAAACCATAGGTACAGCGCGAGGGCGAAGAGCCCGCGGACCCGATGCTAGTAGCAGAAGAGAACGAAGAGTAGGAAGTCGAGGGTATTAAGGACAGTATGCGGCGTAAGGGCGCAACGCACTATCTAGTGAAGTAGAAAGGATACCTACCTGAGTACACATAATAGGTTCCGGCCGAAGACTACAAGAACGCTCTAGAAGCTATTCGTGAATTCGAAGAGCGGAGGAAGCGTGAGCAGGGCTTAAGAAGGTCGATTCGTAGGAAGATGAGGGTTCTAGAGCAGAATTCTTAACACATGTATGTAGCGCATAACACGCGAAGTGATAACGAGAAGCAAACGCCCTACTCATACATCATTGATGCCTAAAGGCATACCTAGAATAAACCTAAGAAGAACAAGAGACATGCTCAGATTAGCTTCGTAGCTAATGCTTAGCGACTACTAGTTAGGGGCTTCCTAACCGAACCCGAAGCAGGAGAGTCTTTCTTGTTACGGTCCGCTAGGGACTGCCTACCCGCACGGGGTCTACTAAACACCCTGAAGCGACTATGAGTAACAGGGGTAGCAACGCCACAAAGAGAGGCTAGCATCTTCTTCTTTAGTAGGTTGCGAGGGAGCTCGTCTTTAGAGCCTATAGTAGCCAGAGAACTAGCGACACCTTTACCGCGCCTAGTCGCGACGACTACCTCATCCTTAGCATCAGAAGGCGAAGAGACTCGAGCGCGCTTGCGGCTGTCACGCTCGGCCCTCGAGATCATCTTGCGCTTCTTGACACGAGTGTCGACTACATCATCGGACTCGGTGTCTCCCTCAGGCGCAACTAGTGCGGTGACACTATAGCGCGAAGGGATCACGTTAGGACCGAAGGTATCCTGAACGTCGTCATCCTCCTCATCCTTAAAGATCTGGCCTAGAGGCTTGTGCCTTAGCGTCTTGACGGACGTAGTGCGGGTCGCAAGCGGGGAAGGCTCGGCTTCCTCGTCGCTAACCTCAATTTCGGCCCTGGCCCTCTTCTTCTTCTTAGACAGTAGCGTCGAGGCGGCGTAGGCGGCGGCGCTACAATGTGTTAGCTATACGCACGCGACAGGATTCGAGTAAGTAACTTACGGCTTAGTCCTCGGGACCGGCTTAGAGGCAGGCTGCCTCTCGGTATAGCGCTAGGGCGTGGCCTTAGCGGCGGGAGCGGCGAATTGCTTGATGACCTTCTTGCGGATCATCCGCGTTTCGAAGTCATCGTCAATAGAGGCAAGGGCCCCGAGTTGCTAACGCTGACAGCTAGTCGGATACTTCTCGACGCTAACGTTAGCCTAGCGGAAAAGTCAGCATTTCATACTTAGAGGGTACCCGCACTATATGCGTACTATGGCGAAGGTCTTAACCCTAACGGTTAGCACCTTTAAGATCTTCTAGACTAAGTCTGCGATCAGACCTAGACAAACGTTTTCACCTGTTAGCAGAGAGTCGAAGCGAACACTGCTATGAGAACGGTTAGTAGTCGCGGTAAAGCACGAGAGGGCGCCAAGTAGGTAGGCGAGTGCCTCGCGGTACTTAGCCTGTAGCCTGTTCATAGTCGGAGTGCCTTTAGCAATCCCCTTGTCGCGCGCACTCTAGAAGTCATCGATGTTACGGCAGAGCTAGTTATACTCGCCGTATACCTCTTCAGGGAGGTCTTGGCATTTCTGATGCTTGCTATTGCAGTTAACACAATTGCGGTAGACACTGCCCTCATTAAATCTGCCGATGCAGATCTCGGCTACGCTTCGGTTAGTACAAGTCACGCATACCTCGCGGGTAGGGGACGCCTTACTAACACGCGGAGGGGAGATGTGTGCAGCTTGGCTACTAAGGTTGTCGAGGCATCGTCGACATGAGCGACGATCGCGGGCAGAGCGAGTAGCGTCGAACTTAGTCTGCAGTACATGAGCCATTATAGCTAAGACAGGTTAATTGATCTTAATTGATTGATTAAAGAAGAAGGAGCTCTAGTACAGACCCGCAGACATAGCGAGGCGCAAGCTAAGCGAAGTAGGAGCGGAGGTTAATGTTAGTGTCTTAGAACAGGAAAGTTTAGGAAGCGACGAGGTTTTTATACCCTCTGACAGCCCCCCTGTTGCCTACCGCAACCGTTAAGCTAGTGACTCGAACTACATGCGCAGAGCACCTGCCTCTAGTTAACTTATAAGGGGACCAAATGATGCAATAACGGATAACGCGGCCGTCACGCATGTGCGCTAACCGCACTCGTGCTAGCCTACTAGCATGGAAATGTGACGAGGCCCGCGCTAGGAGCGCGCTCCTGCCGTTTCGAGCGGCGCGCGCAGAGCGTCCGCGTACTTTCCTACTACCCCGAGGTTCTGCGACACGTTCTTCACGGTCATGACTAAATAGGGACAGCCAAGCTACTTGGCAAGGCCGGCGCGCATGCTCGCCCTATAATTTCAAGGATTAGCCGAAGTACGTACTCGTGGTTTCCTGATATCTCGATCTGCATGTAAAGCGAAGGTGTTACGAAGCCGCCTAACATGTAACGGATTAAAACCCGCCCGAGTTAGCAGCCTCCGCCCCGTACTCGCTACGAAGGGGTTAAGATGTACGCATGACACATGTTACGTAGGCTATCTACCTATTCACCCTTGCGCGGTGTGAGCGTGCTACATCCCGTACCCTATATGTTCCGCGTGCGTCACTTAGTAAGGCTAGGGACATCCTCATAGGAGGAGGGGTAGTGATACGGTTGATACTAGGGGACCATCTGAACCGCATAGGTTCTAATGGCTGCCCTTAGCATGTAGTGACCCTGCTACATATAGCAAGGGGGTCCTTCGTACATACGTTAGCTCGTATGTCGTCTAAGTAGGATCAGTTGTCGACGTAGGACGCCCCTACGTCGCTGGCCCTACGGTACCCCTACGGGGTTAGGCTCGGACATGCTTTCCCTAATTAAGGAGCGTCGGGGGTTATAAGCACCCTTAGCGCCACCTCTGCGATAAGCAGAAAGCAGCGCTGTCTTGTACCTACTAAAAGGTCGGATTACTCTGCTACACTGCGAGATATTTTCATATCATATAGCACATACATCTATATTAGTAGTCTTCTATTCTTCGCCTTCCTTAATTCAAATTCGGTTATATGCTCTAGGTATGTCGAACTTTGAGAACTACATTGCTCCTTACAGGTAGTCCTGCAATTCCGAGAGCAAAGGAAGCGGATAACTATTCTTTATCGTGATGTCGTTTAATCTACGATAATCTACGTAGAGTCGCTAGTTATCTTCCCCCTTAGGCACAAACAGGATCGGATATCCGGCTAGGGACTACGACTCGCGGATAAAGCCTTTCTAGAGGTTGTCTTCAAGGTATTTCCGGAGAATCTCTAGTTTCGCTGCTAATAACAGGCAAACTAATTGCTTCGTTAGTGTCTTGCTAGGGAGTAAGGGTATCCTGTAGTCCTACTCCTAGTGTTCTAGCAGAGCTTCTTAGTCGGGTTCTTCCTCGAAAAGAGTAGCGAAATCTTTATACTTATTAGGAACTATGAATTCGACCTTGACTTCTAATTGCTTTGCTTTAACCTATAGTACGTGTACTTCCTGTTCTAGATCCTTGATAGTAGCTACTATCTCGCTTAAAGTCATAGCACATATTTCGATCTTACCTAGTACGTCGTGCACTACAGGTAGAGGTATCGATCTTGAGAGTTCTAGGAACTAGATCCTCTCATTCTTCTAGTCGAGATAGGGGTTAGCGTTTCTTAGCCATAGTAACCCTAGTACTACATCTAAGCCTAGTAACTCTGTAATGTCAAACTAGAGCATCTCTTAGTAGCGTCCTATCCGTAGAGGCATCATCTCGGTCTCTTCGTCAACTACTCCTTAGTTGTACGTAACTAGCTTTCTATTCATCGCTTATAGCGAGAAAGCATTTGTCTTCGCCTATAGCTTTATCCTAGCTGTCCTGGCGAACTTAGGCGTCATGAAGATTCTAGTATACCCTGAATCTATTAAGGCCCTAGCTAGCGTCTCGTTAATATGCACCTATACTCTAAGGTTGTTCGCGTATCTAGCGCTAATCGCGGCACATCGTTACAGCCCTGTCTAGTCTGTCCGTAGGTCTAATTCTAGCAGATCTCGTCGTTTCCCGAATAACTGTCTTCACGGACTAGTTCAGGGATTATATAGTCTCGGCTTCTTCTCTAAGCGTTACTGTTCTCTAGCCTAAGAGGTCGTTCTCGCCCTTAGCCTCGCTGTTCCTACGCGTTTCTTGCGTACTCTATCTTTAAGTAGTAGACTTAGAGTCGTAGCGCTCGTGAAATCTGAATACCTTCGTAGGTCAGGTAGCCTCCCTAGGGCGTAAACTCTACCCCAAACAGTACAATTTCTTAGACAACTTTCTGATGCGCGTGAGGTTAAGCTACGACTAGTAGTCTCCTCAGGTGTCGTCGCATACGGTTGGCTAGTTCGTCATACTAAAGCTAGTCGACGTGTTATACTCCATTAATCTATAGGCAAGCTTAAGCCTACTAGTTCTGTATAATTCGGATAATATTAAGCCTAATGTTATGTAGCGGCATGGCCTATCGCTCTATGCTCTCGTCTTCCTCAGAATCAGGAATGACGGCTTCGACAATCTCGTAGTTGTCGTCTAAACCTTCTTCTTCTTCTTCTAGCTCCTGTTGCCTTAGGACTGTCGCACTAGAAGGTGCACCTCTTAGCGCACAGATCGACTATGCCTTGTTTCGGCTAGGGTACTATCTAGAACTATCTTTATCACTCATGTGAATTCGACAATCGTCGTTGTAGCATGTAGTCTAAGTAAGTGTAGCATAGTCCGGTTCTCGAGTAGTAGCGGCCTTTTGCTTAGGTGCCGTGGTTGTCGCGCGAGCCTGCTCTATCCTAGGCGGCTCTTGTCGTTACTTCTTAGCAAAACATTCGCGGGCAAAGTGTCCTTTCTTTCTACAGTTATAGCACTCAAAATTACTCTTGTCGAATGGCTTCTTCAGACCATTCTAGGGAGGAGAGCCCTTCTGCGGCTTTCCTTAGGGTCTATTCCTCGGACGCCCCTTAGTCGCATCTAACTCTATAGGTTAGAGACCGTAGTAATCGCTTCGCCATTTTAGTGCTACTCGTTAGACCTTATAGTTAGCCTATGCTAGCTTGCGATTTCTATGTTGTCGTTCTTGCTGTTATTCCTAGATGCGATTATCGATTCTAATCGCGAGATTGCTCATTTCCTTGAATGTCGTTAGCTAATCTCCTCGGGCAATTTCGTCTTTAACCGTCTCCTTTAGTCCCTAGTAGAACTAAGCGGCTAAAGCATTATCATTCTAGTCGACTCGAGCAGAGAGGGTCTAAAAGGCCGCGCGGTACTTAATAGCAGAACCCTTCTGCTAGATTCCTAGGAGAGCTCTCTTAGCCTCTTGTTACTTATTACTAAGCCTAAAAGCTTTGCGTAACGCCTTAAACAAAGACTTGTCTAAGTTAAGAATCTCCCTAGTTGTTGTCTTCCTAGCTTTGACGTTGCTAACATGATCTAGATAATCTGTTAGATAAGGCTAGATAAACTCGAACGCTAGTCCCTTCAGGTAAGAGACAATGTACATCATTCGCTCATGATGTGTTATAAACTATTCTGTATCCACGTTAAATGCTAACTAGCATTGTAGGATAAACATCTCGACTTAAGATCATTATCCTGTAAACTCTATAGGGCTTCCTATCTTGAAGCCGTTGTTGCCGTGTCCATTCCTAGTAGTTAAACCTGCGACGGATGCTAGAGCCATCTCGCTAAGGTAAATGGATTCGAGCTACTACGTAATTTAAGGTATAGTGGCAACTTGTTCTCGTAGTGTTAGTTAACTGTCGCTAGAAGTTAAACTAACAGCTAAAGAACTACTTAACATAGGCGTATGTCAAGCGCTTAACGAGTCCCCTGATACTTCCTTAGAAGTAGTGCTTAAAATGTCATAAGGGTAGGTGCTAATAGTAGGAAGGTAACTAGGTGTTAGACTCGTAGAGCTATGAAGAATATCGACAATGGCAATTGTCCTTGTAACTAACTATCTCCTAGGAAAGGGAATTGAATTAAGCACGAAGCTCCTAACTGCCTGTCCTGAAGCTATCCCTATATACTAGAGAGACAGAGCAGCTCTATTAGATCTGTCGATAGACCTGACAGATCTATGCCTGTAGATCTATAGACTAACCCTATAGATCTAAGGGTCTGTTATCCTGTGACAGATCCCTTCTCCCCTACAGGCCTGTAGATCTGTAGACTAACCCTATAGATCTAGGGATCTGTCCTTATGTGACAGATCCTTTCTCCTATGACTATGCTTATAACTCATAGTCCTTAGGACCCTTACGATCCTGTGACTCATAGCACTCCTAACACTTATGACATATGTCTATTATCATTAAGTTTAACTACTAAAGCGACTAGTTAGTACATGTCATAATAGGTTATAAGCCTGGCGCTTCTATTACTTACTAATAACAAAGACCCTTATACTAACTAAACAGGCAAAGATTAACTATTTACTCATGATGTTAACATCTAAGGATAAAGAGACTATTAACTAATCAAAGCTTCTTAACAAGGGAGACAGCCTATCCTACTAGAGACCTATTCTTAAAGGCGACCTGATATCTAAGGAATGCGCTAAAGTAGTCTTTAACAACATTAAGTAGATAACATTTAAGAAACAACTAACACTAGTTATAGCTAGTAGCATAATAGCTAAGAAAACAGCTACTCTAGAATAGTACAAGAAAGATGCTAAAGCCTATAGGATTATTATGTAGCGTATCTACAAGGACATTCGCCTAGACTTTAGAGCTACTAGACTATTAGCACATAATCTATAGATACACATCTGTAATATGCATAAGCTAGTAGTAACTATTAAGATCTTAGATAGCATCTAAGCTCTCTATTCCCTATGCATTATTAATAACAATGTACAGAAATACTACAAAATGTTCTAATAGTACTAGAACAAGCATACTATTATAGTAGAATAAATAGCCTAATTAACATCTACTAAGAAATCTAAATAGGCATATCTAGAACTCTATAACAGAGTTATATTTAGACTAGTAACAGAAGGCTTTAAATGGCTCTGTAGCTAGCGCTATGACAACCCTATTAAAACAACAAAGATAGAGATAATAATTACTACACTTAGGGTAGAGGTCCTACTAACTAACTAGTATGCTAGCTTTGCTAATATAGTAACAGATAACGCTAACCTATAGTGCGACTATACCTATTACTACTACAGGAAAAGTAGATGCTTTAAACGCTATCCTGAACTAATGAAGAAATCGTCATAGAAGAGCAAGTAAGAGGGTAGCTACAAACTAGCAAGAGGTAGAGGCTTTAAAGGAAAAGCGGTAGCAGCCTAAGCTAATAGTAGTGACACTCTAGATACTAACTCTAATGACTAAGACAACGATATCACATTAGATGGCTTTACAGATGTAGTTATACCTAATAGAGCTACTAGCTATCATGCATAATAGACTAAGCAAGAATAGATAATAGGGGCAGACTCTAATGATAAGTTAGCTACAGATAGCGGCTCTAGCACTAGAGAGTCATTAATGTGACTATATAGTAGTACGCCTAATGCGTATACTATAGTAGCATTAGTAACCCTAGTAGTAAGCTAAGTATCGACCTAAAGAATAACAAGAAACAGCATTATGCTTAACTTAGGATTATTATATAACCTCTTTAACAAGCGAATGTACTTTAAGAACCTTAGACTACTAGCTACACTAGTTTCATTTAGCCAGGCAACTAGGAGAGGAAGTGTTACCTACTACGGCACTATTACTACTACGCTTTGTAACAAGAATAGTGCTATAACAGAGATAACCTAGAACAAGGCACTCTACTTGCTATAGTCTTATTATAGCCTATTGTTAGTAGTTATACTCTATAAGCGACATAGCATTACCTTAGACATATCAAGGAAACGACTTACCTAATGCAACAAGACTATTAGAAATGTCTTATTTGTTATGAATGTTATTGTTATCGCCAATGTTACTATCTACCCTTAGCCGAAAGATAGAGTAGTCATTACTCTAGTAGTAGCATCACTAAGCGCAGATACTAACAGATAGCACTAGCGGCTTAGCTACATTAGGAGCCGAATCCTTAACGCTAGCAGGAACCCTTACTATAGGCCTAGAAAGCATTAACACATCTAAGCTATACTACTATGAACTATGTAAGCTATTAAGAGCCTAGCGAATTGTCTCAAGAGAACTAAGATGTTATAAGGGTAGGTGCTAATAGCATGAAGGGGATTAGGTGTTAGACTTATAGAGTAGTAAAGAATATCGATAATGGCAATTAACCTTGTAACTAACTATCCCCCCTAGAGGAGAAGATTAAATTAAGCACAAAGCTCCTAAGTACCTGTCCTGAAGCTATCCCTATATACAAGAGAGACAGGGTAGCTCTGTTAGATCTGTTAACAGACCTATTAGACCTATGTCTGTAGATCTATAGACTAACCCTATAGATCCTAGGGTCTGTTCTTACATGACAGATCCCTTCTCCTATATAGGCCTATAGATCTGTAAACTAACCCTACAGATCTAGGTGTCTGTCCTTATGTAATAGACTCTCTCTTCTATGCCTACGTTATAACTTATTATACTATGACTTATAACACTGTGACTTATAGCACTCATAACAGCTATGACTCAGGCTACAGTGCTCGTGACTTATAGCACTCATGATACTCATGACACTATCCCCCTCTTAGCCTAGCTTGTCCCTAAGCTACCTTATTAGTGCGGGGTTTCTCTTGTCCTTTCCTTTGCGTAGTAATGTCTTCTCTTTCTACATTACTGCCTTATGTCATTCTAGACACTAACGCCCCTTTAACGCAGAAACGTAAACGCCGCGCGAATCGAATCTATCGTTAGGGCCAGGACAGCATGAAGTCCTGTACTTAGTGTCAAGAGTTAAAGCTCGTTTGTTAAGTGCATATTTCCTTAGGGAAATGTTCGTAGTGTTACTTTAGCAACTATCGAAGTTATAACGCGAAGGTAACAGAGGTCGAATAGAAGAAGTTAGGTAATTAGCAGAAAAGACTAATTGCTAATCTCGATTGTGCGAAGGCGGCCCTAGCTAAGGCTTCGTAGAAGATAATAGAGGCGCATGTAAAGGAGATATGTCTTCGGAAACAGTTAGACGTAGTTAACTATGAAGTCGAGGATAGTCGCACTCTTAAGGAGCGTGAGATTAGGGAAGACGAGGCTAAAGAGCAGGCTCTTTAGCAGGCTAGGTTTCTTCTTAACCTAGATCCCTCGACTAGTCTTGCTCTTAGTCCTACGACATAGAGCGTAATAGAAGGTTTTGCCGACGCATCGTACTAGGGTTTCCTTAATGGCGTAGTAGCCGAGCCTCTTGATAGCGTCCCGTAGGAGCCTACTCGTAGCTTATGACCTTCTTCCTAAGTTCGTTTTCCGCTTAAAGCTCCGTACCTTCTACTAACAGTTTCGTAGGTGTTTAAGGGGTTCCTAGGTATTTTCGGTACTCCTGTATCCTTCCCATTTTACTAGGTACTCTCGCTGTCTGTCTACCTAGCGAGTGTCGACGATCTTCTTAACAGTGTACTCTAGTTCTTCTACTTTAGGGTCAAGTAGGAAGGGTTCTGTTTATAGTGTAGCATCTAGCGCTGCTTGTTCTAGTAGAGAGACATAGAACACAGGGTGTATTCTTATCTGCTTAGGTAGCTATAACTCAAAATTGACTAGTCCTTTCTTAGCCTTAATCCGGAATAGTCCTAGTTTTACAGCGTCTAAGTTTTTACTCGGCTTGTCTAATTTGATGTAATAGCGGAGGAGATACACCTTGTCCCCCTCCTTTAGAATTAGTCCCTTAATTCTCTTACGATTTACGTACTATGCTATGTTCTGCTAATAGAACTACAGGTCGAGTCGTGCTTCTGTTTGCAGTTAGCGTAGGTGTTCTACTCGCCTAAGTGCTACTAGGTTTAGATTACTAGTTAAGACGTCCGGAACGTCTTCTATAGCTAATCTGTACGCCATCTGAAATAGCGAGAGTCCTGTTAACTCTGCTAGCGTACTATTATACGCGAGTTATACTATTAGTAACAACTCTACCTAGTTGTTCTAGTCCCTATTCACATAGAATCGAAGATACTATTCTAACGTCTGATTTAGACGTTCTGTCTGTCTATCTGTCTAAGGGTAGAAGGAAGTACTTAGTCGATGTTTAACCTAGAATTGTCTTATTAGGGCCTTCTAGAAGTTAGAGGTAAACACAGATCCTCGGTCTATTACTAGGTCTCGTAGCATACTATGTAATGCTACTACCTATTTAATGAAGACATGCGTAATATCTTCGGTCTTAAAGTCTTCGTAGTATAAGATAAACTTCCTAAACTTAGTGAATTAGTCGACTACTACCATAATTCTATCGAAGAACTCATTCGTAGTAGGTTCTCTTGACTAGGGTAGTTTGACGATAAAGTCTATAGCGAGCGATTCCTATAGCTGTTAGGGTACCTTTAGCGGTCGTAGTAACCTATACGGTTTATGACAGTCGTACTTACTCTGTTAGCAAGTTACACATTAACGGACATAGTACTTAATTACTCTGCCTATCCTAGGGAAGTAATATTCCTGTTAGAGAATTTGCTTCATTTTAGACACTCCCGGGTATCCTGCCTAAGGTATGTCGTGTTAGAGGCGTAGCAGCTCTAAGCGTAAGGATGTTAGCACATATACTAACCCTTAGAAGAGAAGCACTCTGTCTTTGTCTTCCTAGTCCTCCTGTCTATTAATGTCGTTACGGACAGCGAGTGCAGTTAGGTCGTAGACTAGTGCGTTCTTTAGGTCGTCCTAGAATTCGCTAGTCTATGTGATAGCTATAGCCGTAAGTTAGTTGACTCTAAGCGTGCTATTGCTATTTTCCTAGAGAACGGCATGTTTCTCCTGTTTCACGCCCTTCATGTAGTTAGTCTAGCGACTAAGTGCATTAGCGCGTGCGTTCTCGGATCCCTTGTAATAGACGATCTTATAGTTAAAGCTAGAGAGTTCCTCACTCTATCGGACTTGTCGTTAGTTTAACTCCTTTAATATAACGAACTAGCTAACCGCATGCGACGATACCTAAGGAGACTACTAGTTGTAGCTTACCCTTACTCGCATCAGAAGATTGTCCAAGAAATTGTACTGTTTAGGGTAGAGTTTACACCCTAAGGAGGCTACCTTACCTACGAAGGTATCTAGGTTCTACGAGCGCTACGACTCTAGGTTAGCTATTTGAAAATAGAGTACGCAAGAAACGCGTAGGAACAACGAGGCTAAGAGCGAGTACAACCTCTTAGGCTAGTTAGTAGTAACGCTCGGAGAAGAGTAAGCCGAGACCGCATGATCCCTGAACTAGTCCGTGAAAAAGGCTATTCGGGAAACGACGAGGTCCGCTAGAATTAGACCTACGGACAGACTAGACAGGGCTATAACAATGTACTGTAGTTAGTACTAGATACGTGGACAACCTTAGAGTATAGGTACACATTAACGAGACGCTAGCCCGGGCCTTAATAGATTCAGGATGCACTAGAATCTTCATGACACCTAAGTTTGCCAGGATAGCTAGGATAAGGCTACAGGCAAAGACAAATACTTTCTTGCTATAAGCAATCGATAGAAAGCTAGTCACATACAACTAAGGAATAGTTGACGAAGAGACTAAGACGATACCTCTACGAATAGGACGCTACTAAGAGATGATCTAGTTTGACATCATGGAGTCACCTAGCTTAGATGTAGTGCTAGGGTTACTATAGCTAAGAAACGCTAACCCCTACCTTAACTAGAAGAACGAGAGGATCTAGTTTCCAGAACTCTTAAGATCGATACCTCTACCTGTAGTACACAACGTACTAGGCAAGATCGAAATATGTGCTATGACTTTAAGCGAGATAGTCGCTACTATCAAGGACCTAGAACAGGAAGTGTACGTCCTATAGGTTAAAGTAACATAATCTGAAGTCAAAGTCGAGTTTACTGTCCCTGACGAGTAAAAGGAGTTTGCTACTCTTTTTAAGGAGGAACCTAACTAAGAGGCTCTGCTAGAACACTAGGAGTAGGATCACAGGATACCCTTACTCCTAGGCAGAACGCTAACGAAGCAACTAGTTCGCCTATTATTAGCGGCGAAGCTAGAGATTCTCTGGAAATACCTTGAAGACAACCTCTAGAAGGGCTTTATCCGCAAGTCATAGTCCCTAGCAGCGTATCTAATCCTGTTTGTCCCTAAGGGGGAAGACAACTAGCGACTTTACATAGACTATTATAGATTAAATGACATCACAATAAAAAATAGTTATCTGCTTCCTTTGCTTTTAGAGTTACAGGATTACCTACGAGGAGTAATATAGTTCTTGAAGTTTGACATACTAGGAGTATATAACTGAATTCGAATCAAGGAAGGCGACAAATAGAAGACTGTATTCTATACTAGGTTTAGACACTACGAGTATATAGTCATGCTATTTAGGTTAACAAACGTACTAGCTACATAGTAGGCATTTATTAACAATGTGCTACGAGAGTACCTCGACATCTTCGTAGTTGTATACTTAGATAACATCCTTGTCTACTTACGAACAATCGAAGAACATAGGACTTATGTACGCAAGGTACTTTAGAAACTCTAGGATTACAAGCTAAAGGTTAAGCCTTAGAAGAGCGAGTTTCATAAGCAAGAAGTCTAGTTCCTTAGCTACGTAGTAGCCTAGAACAGGATCAAGATAGACACTAAGAAGGTCAAAGTCGTAAGAGAGTAGCCTACGCCGACTAATGTTAAGGAAGTATAGTCCTTCCTTAGGTTTCCTAACTTCTATTAAAGATTTATTGCGGACTATTCGAGGATTACGGCACTACTTACGACCCTTACCACGAAGGATACACTATTCATATAGGACGACGCCTAATAGAATGCCTTTAAGGAACTTAAGTAACAATTTACAGATTAGCCGATCTTGCTTGTATTCGACTCTAATAAGCCTATTATAGTTAAAACAGATGCCTCTGACGTAGTACTTAGGGCATACTTAAGTTAACTAGGACCGAGTAGACGACTACAGCTAGTTGCCTATTACTCGAGAAAGCTGTCTAGACCTAAGCTCTATTACGACGTCTACGACAAAGAACTTCTAGCTATAGTAGACGCCTACAAGGCATAGCGAGTCTACTTAGAAGGTTCTAAGCACTAGGTTATAGTCTACACGGACTATAAGAACTTACAATACTTTACTACGACGAAGGAGTCAAACTAACGACAAGTCCGATAGAGTAAGGAACTCTCTAGCTTTAACTAGCGTGAAACGGGAGAAACATGCTATTCTCTAGGAAATGGCAATAGCACGCTTAGAGTTAACTGACTCGCGGCTACGGCCATTACATGGACTAGTAAGTTGTCATAAGGGTAGGTGCCGATAGCAGGAAGGTGACTAGGTGTTAGACTCGGGAGCTGTAAAGAATATCGACAATGGCAGTTAACCTTGTAACTGACTCTCCTCTAAGCAAGAGAGGATTGAATTGAGATTAAGCACGAAGCTCCTAACTACCTGTCCTAAAGCCATCCCTATATACTAGAGAGCGACAGAGCAGCTCTGTTAGATCTGTCGACAGACCCGACAGATCCGTGTCTGTAGATCTGTAGACTAACCCCACAGATCTAAGGGTCTGTTATCATGTGACAGATCCCTTCTTCCTTGCAAGCCCATGGATCTGTAGACTAACCCTACAGATCCGGGGATCTGTCCTCACGTGACAGATCCTTTCTTCTATGACTGTGCCTATAACTCATAGTACTCCTATGACGGTACTATGACTCATAGCACTCAGGACCTACATGATCCTGTATCCTACAGTACTCCGGACAGTACTCCTGACACTCATGACATAAGTTCTAGGACGACCTAAGGAACGCGCTAGTCTACGACCTAACTATACTTGCTGTCTGTAACAACATCGAGGGACAGGAGGACTAGGAAGACGAAGACAGAGTGCTTCTCTTCTAAGGTTAGTATACATGCTAACATCCTTACGTTTAGAGCTACTACGCCTCTAACATAACGTTCCTTAGGCAGGACACCCGGGAGTGTCTAAAATGAAGCAAATTCTCTAACAAGAATATTACTTCCCTAGGATAGGCAGAGTAATTAAGGACTATGTCCGCTAATGTGTGACTTGCTAACAGAGCAAGTATAACCGTCATAAACTGTATAGGCTACTACGACTACTACAGGTACCCTAACGGCCATAGGAATCGCTCGCTATAGACTTGATTGTCAAACTACCCTAGTCGAGAGAACCTGCTACTAATGAGTTCTTCGATAGAATCATGGTAGTAGTTAACTAATTCACTAAGTTCGGAAAGTTAATTCTATACTATAAAGACTTTAATACTAAAGATATTACACATGTCTTTATTAAGTAGGTAGTAGCATTACAAAACTAGGACTATTCCGGATCAAGGCTAAGAAAGGACTAGTCAATTTTGAATTATAGCTACCCGAGCAGATAAGAATATACCCTGTGTTCTATGTCTCTCTACTAGAACAAGCGGCGCCAGACGCTACACTATAAACGGAACCCTTACTACTCGACCCTAAGGTCGAAGAACTAGAGTATACTGTTAAGAGGATCGTCGACACTCGCTAGGTAGACAGACAGCAAGAGTATTTAGTAAAATGGGAAGGATACAGGAGTACCGAAAATACCTAGGAACCCCTAAAACATTTACGAAACTGTTAGCAAAAGATACGGAGTTTTAAGTAGAGAACGAACCTAGGAAGAAGATCATAGGCCATAATTAGGCTCCTGCGGGACGCTATTAGTAGGCTCGGCTACCAGGCTATCCAGGAAACCCTAATACGATACATTAGCGAAACCTTCTATTACACTCCATGTTATATGAATAAGCGCAAGACCCGCCAAGGGATCTAGGTTAAGAAGGAACCTAGTCTGCTAAAGAGCCTGCTCTTTAGCCTCGTCCTCCCTAATCTCACGCTCCTTAAGAGCGCGACTATCCTCGACCTCATAGTTAACTGTATCTAACTATTTCTAAAGACACATCTCCTTTACATGCGCCTCTATCATGTTTTACGAAGCCTCGGCTAGGGCTGCCTTTACATGGTCGAGATTAGTAATTAGTCTTTTCTGCTAATTACCTAACCTCTTCTATTCGACCTCTATTACCTTCGCGTCGTAACTTCGACAGTTACTAAAGTAATAGTAAAAACATTTCCCTAAGGAAATGTGTACTTAACAAACAAGCTTTAACTCCTGACACTAAGTACAAGACTTCATGCTTTCCTTACCCTAACGATAGATTCGATTTACGCGGTGTTTGCGTTTCTGCGTTAAAGGGGCGTTAGTGTCTAGAATGACATAAGGTAGTAACGTAGAAAGAGAAGACATTACTACGTAAAGGAAATAGTAAAAGAAACCCTACACTAATAAGTAGCTTAGGGACGAGCTAGGCTAAGAGGGGGATAGTATTATGAAGGTCATAAGTCACGAGTACTATAGCATAAGTCATAACACATGCAGAGAAGAAAGGATCTGTCACGTAAGGATAGACACCTAGATCTATAGGGTTAGTCTACAGATCTACAGGCTTACATAGGAGAAAGGATCTGTCACGTGAGGACAGACACCTAGATCTGTAGGGTTAGTCTATAGATCTACAGACATAGGTCTAACAGGTCTGTTAATAGATCTAGCAGAACTGCCCTGTCTCTCTAGTATATAGGGATGGCTTTAGGACAGGCAGTTAGGAGCTTCGTGCTTAATTTAATCCTCCCCTCTAAGGGGGATAGTTAGTTACAAGGTTAATTGCCATTGTCGATATTCTTTACTACTCTGCGAGTCTAACACCTAATCCCCTTCCTGCTATTAGTACCTACCCTTATAACAAAGACAGATAAGTACAAGAAACCTGCTAAGGATTTTTGCTAACATACTAAGACTACTAAGGCCGTATTAGCTAAGCTCTAAGAGCAGATAGGCGCGGCTTAAGCTAAGCTAGAGGGACTACGCGCTAGCTACGCTAAGTAGTAGCATGGCAGGCACAATTACTAATCTACGAGTCGTCGCTCTTGTTAATCACTAACGCGTCGCTCCCTGTTACCCTTGTCATAATCCCTTAAGAGGCGCTCCGCCGCGCCTGACCCCTTCTAGAGGACTTGCCGCGAGCAGGGCTCTACGCCGCCAGGAGTCAGGAAACCCCCTATAGGCGCATTTACCTACAGCGGCAGCCCTGCGCCTACTCACGGCTTAGTCGTAGTGCCTAACAAGTTCGCGGTCATTAACCCTAGTTAATTAGACCCTATTAAGACAGACAAGAGCACTAATAAGCCTGACAAATTCGACGGCTCTAATAAGACGAAGTTCCTACTATGGCTCTACTAGATAGAGCTGAAGCTAAAGGCCTTACGCTTTAACTTAGTAAACATGGCTCTCGAGTACATTCAGAGCTGTTTAGTAGGCTAGGCCTAGATGATTGTAGCTACTCAAGTACTAAGCTCGTTTAGCATGCTAATCACAAACCCTTACATAAGTCTAGAGTATATGTTATAGTACCTTTACACTAAGTTCATAGATCGTAACATAGTTAACACCGCTATTAACAAGATGACTCAATTAAAGCAACAAGACAGCTAGAGCTTCACAGACTTCTACACTAAGTACGAGAAATATTCCCTGTATCTAGAGCTAGGTAATAAGGTAGAACGTGTTACACATCTACGTAGCAAGCTTAACCTTTCATACTAATTGCTGTTGCGTAATAGCATGACCTTTCCTACTCGCGACAAGCTAGCCTATTACTACGAGGTTTTAGAAGACTAGATTGAGGCGACTAATATTGCCTATCCGCGTAAGACTAGTAACAGCACAAACAACGTAAACAACGGCCGCTCTAACTGTGTACCGCATCGTCAAGGCACTACTCCGGGTAATATAGGTGCGACCCTAAGCCGTTCGAACCCTAGGAGTAGGCTATTAAGCAGCAGCTCCGGCTTGTTTACGCGTAATAGCACTAACAAGTCTAACTAAAGGATAGTATGAAGCCTCTATACAAAAAGGCCTACATGCTATCTAACCGAGAAAACGATGTAGTCAAAAGGTAGGTAGATGACTAGTTGTCTAATAGCATGATCCGAGGAAGTAATTCTGACTACTCTGCGCCTGTTATTATGATAGGAAAGCTAGGAGGCAGACTTTGTGTTTATACTAACTACTAAGCTCTAAACGCTCTTATAATAAAGAACCGTTATCCTTTGCTATTAGTAAGGGAGACCCTAGCGAGGCTTAAGGGTAAGAAGTTCTTCAGTAAGGTTAATGTAATCGCCGCATTTAACCGCGTGCAAATCGCTAAAGGTTACAAGCATCTTACTATGTTTAACATAAGGTATAGCTAGTACGAGTGTTTAGTTATGCCCTTTAGATTATGTAATGCACTAGCTACTTTCTAGAAGTTAATAAATGACACGCTAATGTCCTATCTAGATGACTTTGCGTTAGCATATGTCAACGACATCCTAATCTTCTTAGACATAAGAGAGGAGCATAAGGAGCATATTAATAAAGTAGTTACTCCTCTCTAGAAGGCAGGCGTGCTGCTAGACATTGACAAGTCCAAGTTCTACGTTAGTAAGACGAAATATCTTAGACTCATCATTAGTGTTAATAGGATACGCATAGATCTAGACAAGATTAAGGCAATTTAGGAGTAGGACATACTACGAAGCCTTACAGATGTTTAGGCCTTCTTAGGGTTTGCTAACTTCTATAGAGCCTTCATTCTAAAGTACTCTAAGGTAGCTAGACCCTTGACCGACCTTATACGCAATAATCTGGATAGGACTAAACCTAACTTTAAATAGACGAGAGAAGTAGACGTTACATTTGCTACGCTAAAGGCGCTCTTTACTAAAGAACCTATCCTAGTACATGTAGGGAACTGTAAGACTATAGTTAAGACTAAGTCTTCTAACAGGGTCATTAGAGTAGTAATCTCTTAGAAGCACGAAGCGAATAGAAAGGACGTATAGAAACCCTACGTATACTACTTAAAGAAGATGTTACTAGCTAAGCGTAACTATAACATCTACAACAAAGAGCTGTTAGCTATTATAAAGACCTTCGAAGAGTATCGTGCTAAGCTGCTATTAAGTCAGAGCATGATCAAGGTAATCATAGACTACAAGAACTTAGAATACTTCATGACAACGAAACAGTTAAACAGCTGCTAAGCACGCTAGGCTAAACTACTCTTAGAGTTTAACTTTAAGATCTATTATTGCCTAGGACAACTTAATAGCAGGACAGATGCTTTGACCTGCTAGACGTAGGATGCTATAACGGAAACTAACGTGGCAGCATCCCGTGACTAGATACTACTACCCCTGAGCTGCTTTAAAGGTCCTATATCTACGGCAATGATAACTACGTAGGAGTATAGGAAAAACAGACGAAGTAAACTAGCTGCTAAGGAAGTAGTCTAATCCGAGCTAGGGTAAACGTAGCTAGATGAAGTCAAGCAAGCGGCAATGCATGACGTAGATTACTAGGAGGCAATTAAGAGCATGAAGAGAGGGGTAAGAAATCACATGCTAGGGAAAGTTAGTAGACATTACGAATCTAGACAGGGATTAATGTTTGTTAATAGACATATGTAGATACTCTTAGACAATCGATTACGACTAGAGATTATTAAACGCTATCACGCTACACCTATAGCAGGACACCTAGGCCGAGCACGTACTTACGAGCTCGTAACAAGAGAACACTTTTAGCCATGCATAGCGAGCGATGTATAGCGGTACGTCTGTGACTATAGGAGGTACTACATAGCGAAGCTATTACATCTGTAGTACTAAGGACTATTACAGCTACTACTAATACCTGCCTAGGCCTAGAGGGAAATTGCAGTTAACTTCGTAGTTAGCCTCCCTAGTAGCAAGTCCTTCGAAGGCATCACTTATAAGAACGTGATGACTATTACTAACCGGTTTACTAAGGAGCGGCACTTCATACTAATTTGATTAACGACTGCCCTTAACTCTGCCTGTCTCTTTGTTAAGTACGTGTTTACTAGGCATAGTTTACCTGACGTAATCACGTCAGACAGAGGGCCCTAATTCATATCGGACTTCTAGCAATTACTACATAAGCTACTAGGAATCAAGTAGCGAATATCATTAACGTACTATCTAGAAATTAACGGCTAATCGGAGCGCTCTAATCAGGATATAGAATAGTACCTCCGCATGTTCGTTAACTACAAGCAGAATGACTAGGTTAACTAGTTACTAATTACGGAATTCACGTTAAATAACTACGTCTCTAAGAGCATAGAAGTAACACCCTTTTTCGCTAACATAGCCAGACATCCTTGTTTTACAACTAAACGCATTATAGAAGCTAAACTCGATGAGACGGCTATTAGTAGGCCTCGCAAACTAGATCGTGCTCTACTACGTGACTTCGCAAAGGAGATAGCGTAGCTACATAAGCACCTTAGGCAGGAATTTTGCTTGGCGTAACGCATACAAGCCGATTTAGCTAACACTAACTAGCGACCCTATCTACAATATAGTATTAACGACCTCGTACTTGTTAGTACGAAGAATTTAACTACTATACGACTAAGCAAAAAGCTAGATTAGAAATATGCAGGCCTGTATAAGGTAACAGAAGTGATTTAATCGCCTAGTGCTAACGTAGTAATCTACAAGCTAGAGCTACTAGACTTAGTTTAACAGAGAAACTCCTTTTACGTATCCCTTTTGCTGCTAGCGAACGATCTAGCATTGCTACCGCTACCTAGTCAAGTCCTCGACCTGCTGCCGCCTGTCAAATAGACATCTTGTAGATATAGATATATTTTCTTAGATAGATAGTAGAAAAGATATATCTATTATCTATTCCTTAGATATTTCTTAGAAGATAGTCTATAAGATCTATCTAATAGATAATATAGATAAACTAGATAATAAAGATAAAAGGTAGATATAAGAAGATAGAGTAGAGAATCTAGATATATCTAGCGAATAGTAGATAATGTAAGATAAGCTAGATATTTCTAGATAATTAAAGATAATAGAAGATAAAAGATAAAAACTTTAGCTTAGTAACATTAACAAGGTACTTGAATTTCGTGTCTATACTACTACATATGTATCCTTCTATCATGATAGAGTAGGACCTCTTGGCTACCTTAGACGACTAAAGCGATTATGTTCCTCTTACTCTTTGCTATCGCTAATACCTTCGTAAGATATCATCCGCTTTATCTCCTCTATTATGACCTTATAGTTATAGAGCCGTATGTCCGGATCTATCTCTGTATCTAACACAAACATAAGATCTGCCTTAATACGTAGCTAAGCCTCTAGCTTAGCATTAGTCTTCTTAGCTTGTACCTAATAGCGAATCATCATAATTACAGAAAACACTAATAGACTATAATTGCGATTATATCGCGCCGTATAGCAGGTAATACTAAAAGTCCGCTCTACGCTAACAGCCGCTATAGGTATACACAGAACATTGCGCGTAAGGTAGGCTAGAGTAGGGAACTAGTAAGCAAGGTGTCTCTATACTATACAGATCTTGTCACTAAATTAACTAAGCTCTAAGCTAAGATCTGTTTAAGGTTAGTAATATAACACTATGTAACTTAATGTAGACATGCTATAGACAAACCTGTTTAAGGTTAGTAAGATAACACTATACAAGCTAACGTAGACATGCTATAGACAAACCTGCGTTTTTGTACCTCTCGAACTCATTTCTACTAACATTAACTAGCTATGCTTAGTCTTCATGTAGAAGGAAGCCTATAAGCGTAAAGTTGCTAAACAGCCTCTTCTGCAGCTAGGGGTAGGTAGTAGAAGACGACTTAGCCCTGTCCTAGTATTACTTTTGCTATAGTGTCTTAAGCAATTTCTAAGCATGCTTGACGTACTCTAGATTGCTACTAAACTCTTGTGTCTTCTAGTAAGCATCTTTCATCCTTAGGTTTAGAAGGACTACTATTACGTAAAGATCCTTATGTAAGTAACTAGTGTCTCTGTAGTACTTGTTTAGTTAATCCTAAGCCTCGTTAAGCGCTTTAAGGAGCACCTTTTGCCATGGCGCTATCTTTTTCTGAAGCTTGCTCTTAGCCTTAATAAGCTCGAACAGCATGTTGTAAAAGGCAAGTGTAAAATGCAGTGTAGGACCTTACGTCTGCCTGATGATTATAGTCGTAAGCGCAAACGGACGTGTAAGGTTAATCACATAATCTAGTACCTTCTACTCCTATGGATTAAGCGCTAGCTACTTCAGATCTTAGCTATCGATGTACTTCTTAATAGTAGGGCAGAGCTTTTAATATTAGACAAGTATGATTATAGTCAAATCCTATTAGGTCTTCATGTCTTGTTATGCTTAGAGAGGCTTACCCTATAGTATACCCTCGCTATTAACGGTCCCTTACTTTGCAAAGGCATCTTAGATGCTATTAAAGGCTTCCTTACGCGTCCCGCTTACGTTAATATTAATCGTTATGTGTCGGATCTATAACATTCATATAGGTTAGCTTGTAGTCGTATACAAGGTACTAGTAGCATTAACAGACCTTTGTAATTAGATATAGTAGCGCATATTCCCCTTGACTACCATCTAATGCTTTTGACGTAGCTTCAAGCAATTTAAGATTAGTCTGAGCCTCCTTCTTGTCCTTGATCCTAACTAAATCCTCGTTAGTCGTATTAGCCCTTAACACCTTGTAGAGCTTACCTGTAGCAAGCTATATAGTATGCGAGAGGCACGGAACCTTTACTAGCTCTAGGTCTTTAATATCACTATCTAAAGCTTCAAGGTCTACGACTTCCTATAGGGCATTTTCTTTCCGAATAGCGTCGATAGCGTCATTCATAGCCTTGACTATCGTTTTATTGTTACTAGCATTGTTAGTAGTAATCGTTATAAGCTAGCGTCAGAGTTTGTAGTAAGCAATGTTATTTTCTATTATCCTCGCAAAGTCGGTACTAGTGTAAGAGCCCTTAATCGAATAGAAATCAAGCAGCTCTTCATAGAAGGACTAGTTATCGTTAATCTAATATGCTTTGATAGCAAGGAAGCATGCTTTACTATATAGCGCCTACTACGTGTTAGCCGCGAGAGTAACTTTAAAGTTACCTACAAGTTTAGAAAGAAGCTTCTCCTAAATAGAGGCATCTGTAAGCAGTATGCGCTACCGCTAAGTTAATGCAGCTCGAAACTCAGGCTTCGAGAAGTAGCATTAGTAAGTGTTCTGCATATCCTCTTCCTAGAAGAAGGTAAGAGGTAGGCCCTGCGAAACAATACACTTCGTTATTATTGCTAGGAAATTAGCTGCTATTAACTATGCTGTAGTGCTGTTATCTATTCTACGGCGTTTCTATAGAAATCATTAATAATCTGATGTGTCTATAGCATGTCTACAGCATGTCTATAGCATGTCTATAGTAGTACACCTATGTTAGATTACGTCATAGTACTTACTAACGCGTCTGACTACTATGCACGCGCTTGCCGCGCCTCTTCACACTTCTGAGAGTTAGGGTAGGTTAGAAGAGGTAACGTCCCTGTCGAGATACTTAGATAGTTAAGAGCTTTGTCACAGATCCTGCATATAGCTCGAGGCTCTCTAGTAGATTTAAGAGTGCCCTTATCATATATTGCCTACGCGTTTAATAACTTGCTAGCCTTGCCCCATTAGATCGGCAGCCTTGTCTTCCCTTGCATTCTCTTCTTAAACCTACTAGTTAGCTGCTACTACGTTAATGTAACCTATTAGACAAAATCTTGGTAGTACTTAGGGTCGTAGAGGTAGTAGTTACCATGCTCCTTAAAATGACAGGTCTAGAGATACTAAGGTCAGAATGGCGGTGACGAAGGAACGCTACTACTAGGCTGCTAGCTAAATGCTAACCTTTAGCTAAAGAGAAAAGTCGCTAATTAGGAACGAGTAGCAGAGTAGAGAGTAGGCGAGTCTAAGGGTTGCGGTTAGGTATTACGTTAGAGGTCAAGTAATAGCGACTATCTTACTACACTCTGTCATGCACTTAAACGAGTTAATTAGCGTAATAGGCTCTAGCTGTTAGCTTAGCAGTCTGTGTTAACTTAGGACCGCGGTGTTCTATGTATTAGTGTAGTAAGAATAGGCATTGCTACTTCTGACGCGTTAGTAGGAAAGTAAACAAACAACAGATAGACGCAGATATCTGACTGTTTACAGATAGATAGTTTTTTGTCGTTGTACACTCTGTCGCGCTTAAGAGGCTAGCTTTAGACCGAAATTGTAGTTAAAGCTAGTTTTAATTTAACGCTAACTTAAAGCGAGGCCCGCTTAGTACGGCCCTTGCAAAATGAGCTCCATTAAGAAGCTAGTTAAATTAATGCCCTAGTAGGCGTAGCGTTAATGCGTAGCACTTTCTCGCTATATCTAGCTGCCCCTGTAGCGGACATTCCTTTCTAGTCCTTTGCTCTAATTAATGCCCTTCTGTAAAAACGCTTATTCTTCTCTAGGCCTAACGCCTTAGTTCTACACTAAACACAAGGCTAGCTAGTTGTAATCTCTAGACTAAACTATCATTTGCTGCCTAGAAAGCCTCGTAGCTGTCGTGCTAAATAGCACTAGTATACTACTACTAAAACAGCTTGCTTGTAACTACAATCTAGTAACAATATTCTTCTGCCTACTATAACTCTGTTAGTCGTGCCTCTAAGAAGCTATGTCTGATCTAGTAGTCAGTCATATTAGCGCTTAGCGGGTAGAGAGAAGCAGGCCCTAGGAACTTATATTGTCTAGGGATCTTCCTCTTAGTCTTAAGATCGCGTTCTAGTTAGAGGAACACGTTCTAAAAGAACTGCTTGTCCTACACAAGAAGCCCTGCATCATAGCCCGCTCTAGGGCGCTAATAAGATAGTGTATACATATAGGCTTGCTAGCTTCGACCTAGTTAAGGAGGCGCTATTTTGTAAAAGTTAGTACTTGCTAATAGTAATAGGGAAGGTGTGCCGACCTTTTACTACTATCCTACATGGCTAAAAGGCTTAGTAATTAGTCCTGTAATAGGGCTGATTACAGTCGGCTACATATGCACACATACTACAACCTAAGAAATATCCGCAAGGTCACGTGATGCCAAGCCTGTAGCTAGCACCTATATGTCTAGCATCTCAAACATCCGCAAGGTCACGTGACGCCAAGCCTGCGGCTCACGCCTGTACGTCTAGCATATCATTATCCCCTCTCCCTAAGGGGACCGCCCTTAGTTCTACTAAACTAAACGGCATACTATTACATGACTTAGAGGCAAGGGGGTCTGCATAGACACATGACTTAGAGGGAGGCGGCTAACTCTCTATAGACACATGACTTAGTAGTAGTTTCACCCCGCATAGTCAGGCATATGTTACCCTAAGCTAGTTAGCATCTGTAGATACCCTGTACTCTTAGCTAGGGATCTAAGCGAAAAGATCGCTCGAACCTAGGTTTGACTATACAGGACTAATTACTCTTAATAGGGAAGGTGTGCCGACCTTTCACTACTACCTAGCATGGCTAAAAGGCTTAGTAATTAGTCCTGTAACAGGGCTGATTATAGTCGGCTACATATGCACACACACTATAACCTAAGAAATATCTGCGAGGTTACATGATGCTAAGCCTGTAGCTAGTACCTGTATGTCTAGCATCTTAAACATCCGCGAGGTCACATGACGCCAAGCCTGTAGCTCGCGCCTATACGTCTAGCATATTAAATAGTACGCTAGACATAAAACATACCTTAATCTCTGTCTTTGTTAGCAGGTTACACTTAAACAAGGGCTACTCTTCTAGCCTGTTATCCTACTTATGTAAGTAATTAAGCTTTGTATGTAGGCAGAACATAGCAGATCTCTAGAAGTCTAAAGAAACCCTAACTACTGCCTTTTACTCTGCTAGCTAGAATAATCTATATACTCTCTTCTCTATTTCTACATTAGTCATATCATGATCCTTAATCTCCTACTTCTAGAATTAATCTTCTAAATATAGCTCTATGTTATCTAGACACTATATAATAGTAACCTAGGCGCATTTGACGTAATATGAATTATCTTGGCAATAGGTTTGGCTGTTCTAAAGAGTAATAACCTCAAGACAAAATGCTTAGCTGTTAAAATCTCTCGTGGCCTAATTATTGCTAGTATCATTATTGCCTGTAGTCTCTTGCTCTTTACTATCTTCATCGTACTCTAGGAGTAGTAACATGCTATTATTAGCCTGACTAAAGTACGTTAGCTGCTATAGACATGCTATAGACATGCTATAGACATGCTGTAGACATATAGATAGACTCATAATTTCTGCTCTGCTACATGCTTGACTTGTAGGAGCTAGTACGCGAGATCTTGTGTAGACATGCTAGGATTCTTGTCTTTAAAGCGCTAAGCTACTTGCATTTTTACTTTGTAGATCGAGTTCTAATATGTGTCTACTAACTAAGCATTAGGCTATAGTCTCTACCTTCGCTTATATTCTTAAACTACATTAGGATAAGTCAAGAGCAATCGACCTAGGTCTAAGATATAGCGCTTCGTAGGGCGCTTAGGGATTACGAGATTCGCTGCCTTGCGTTTTAGTGCCATGATAATCAGCTAGTACAGGTATTAGAATTCTTTAGGTAGCGTATAGTAGCGCTTTAGTAGTAGTAACAGAGAAGAAGAAGTGTAAGTTGTAGATTAAAAGAAGCTTTGCTTTTAGGTAGTAATTAGAAGGTGTAGTAAAGAAGGAAGGTATAACTTAGCGTTAGCGTTAGAATTAACTTGTTACTTGCTAACTCACGTGACTCTTATAGCATTGCTTAGCAATTAAGACTACTATCTCAAATTGTTGAAGTTAAGTACTATACTACTCTTCTAGCGACCTTATGCTATGTAGTATATATACGCTTTAACACTACATTCTTGATTCGAAGCTTTGACGCTATAGGTATCACTACTTAATTTAGAATAGTACGGCCCTACTATGTGTAATTCAAAGTCTTTCGCCTGCCCTGGATCCTGATTTTCTCGCTCTAACTTCTGTCTTGTTTACTAAATCGCCTGCGCGACACGTCCTTCTAGCAATATGCTACTACTTAGTAGTATCAAGGATACTAATAAGAGTAATGCGGACCCTATAAGGAGCCCTACTTCCCGTAACTGTATATAGCTAAAGAAAAGGGTTACAAAAAAGCGTAAGCCTGCAAAGAAGTCTACTACTATTAGCTGTATGCAAGCTTACCTTAATGAAACACCTTTAGCAAGGCGTCTAAAAAGCGGCTCCTATACCCTAGGCCTAGGGAACAAAATCGCAGTTTAGACTAGTTAGACCTTTTAACGGCATAAGCCTAAGAAGCTAGGGCTAGTAGCTATACGAGAGATTTAGAAGTATTAGAAAGGCACTAAGCTCTTGTTACGAAAGTTGCCATTTACTCGGCTCGTCTAAGAGATTGCAGGCTTAGTAGCACTATATTACGTAGAATATTGCTTCTAAAGTCTTGCTTTAGTTATATTGTAAGAGGCTATAGAAGCATATCTTGTCGCTAAGTTCGAAAGGTATAACATGATTACGATCTACTTAAAACATATTACTATTATGCCTAAAGATATATAGCTTGTTTAGTAGCTAAAAAGGCATCTTAGTAGTATCGACAGGACGCACTACAGATGACCTAGTCTTTCTGCCTCTTACTAAGCCCTACTTAGCTACTATCTAGCTATGTAGACATGCTGTAGACATGCTATAGACATCTAACGTTCTTTAGGACAGATTATAGAGCTCTGTCCTGCAAATGGCAAGCTACCTACTTCTAGAACCTTATACATAAACCTACTTGACGACTGCCTCCTAAGAAGCCCTGCTTAGCTACTATCTAGCTATGTAGACATACCGTAGATATGCCGTAGACATCTAACGTTCTTTAGGACAGATCATAGAGCTCTGTCCCGCAAATAGCAAGCTACCTACTACTAGAACCTTATATACAAACCTACTTAGCGAAATTCAGAGTAACTACTCTTAGATACTAGCAAACTTGCTAGGTAGTAAGAGTAAAAGCTATTAAGTGCTAGGAAGCTAATATCCCTTAGCGCTTCACAGGTTAAAGCAAGGCTGCTTCGCGCTAGGTAGTAAGAGTAAAAGCTGTTTAGCGCTAGGAAGTAGATATTACTTAGCGCTTTCATGCAAAGTTAATGTAGACATGCTATAGACAACTTTTTTCGAGCTTTCCTACTAATATACCTTATAGATAGTACAAGTCTAGGCAACCCGATCTTTAGTAAGTAAATTACTAGTCTCTCCTTTTCGTGCGAAGTTGACATAGACATGCTATAGACAGCTTCTTTTAAGCTTTCCTGCTAATATACCTTATAGGCAGTATGAGTCTAGGCAACCTAATCTTTAGTAAGTAAATCACTAGTCTCTTGTTTTTGTGCGAAGTTGACATAGACATGCTATAGACAAAGATTACTACCTAAAGTCTAACTAGTCTAATTACAGGGCAGTTCTTAAAAGGAAGGAGCGATACGGCCTTTTAATAAGCACTCGGTACTTTCTAATCACCCTACCCTTCGTTATACTAGTATTACTAACTAAGCAACGATTTAGATAATACTTTAAAGTACCTACAGAGTATTACTACTTCTTAAGCTAGGTCTAGTATAGTGTAGACATGCTATAGACACGCTATAGACACGCTGTAGACATATGCGCACTTGCTTTTCTAAGACCTAAGCATATTACGTACCTTCTAAATTTAATCGACTCGCGTATTACTACAGCTTACGCACATAGCCCTAGCAACTAATGGCCCTACCTTACTACCTCATGACTCGTTACAACCTTTCTTGTAGCACTAACCTCTAATAACCCTTACTTATTACATTCGTACTTGCGCTTTACTAGAGCGATCTATTACTTACCCGTACTCGCATTCGCCGCATGACATAGCTTTAATTAGTAGCGCATTATTCCTACCTTTTCGCAACTAGCGCAACCTTGTTATAGCTAGTACGTCTGCAGATATCCTGATACAAGCTCGATACTAATAGTCTTAGACATGCCTCCTAATCTCCCTGAAGCCTAGCTTAAATAGCAGGCTGCGTTACGCGGTCAAGGTAATAGTACTACTTAAAGCACAACTGCCTAGAAAGTGCCTTGCAAGAGTACTAGCGGCAAGTCTATGACTACAGTAGCGGCTGCTAGGAAAGGCACTAAGACTCGTAAGGATTAGCATTAGAAGACTAGTTAGAAGAAGAAGAAGAAGGACGCTTAGGGCAGTAGTACGCTATAGAGAAGGAAGCACAAGTAGAAGGCTAGTAGTATGTTTTGTAACTCTCTACTAAGATTAATTACTGACTTGCTTATAGCGATAGCGCTAAGAGAGATCAGGAGATACTAGTATTCTGTAGATCTGTTAATTTAAAAGAGACTATTCTAGAGGCTTGTCTAGGAGGTTACAAAGGACAACGCAAGAATACCTGACGTCAGGTTCTAAGCTAGTACTATTTAGGCAATTTAAGAGGTAGCTAAAGTGTACTTAGTATTATACTTTAAGAGTAAGTTTTAATGTAAGTTGCATTACGTAGTTGCTAACTACATGTCTAGATGCGAACCTGGCAGCTATCTATGCCAAGCGCGTTACTATTCAGCAGAAGGACATGTAGCTTGTTAGAAGGATTATAAAGAGTATAGGTCATTATGCCCTAATAATGAGTGCTAATTAAGAGGGTTACTATAGACATGACATAGACAGACGTATAGGCAGAGCCTATGTTAGAGTTCTATTAGTAATAAGGCTTGAAAGTGTGCATACTATATATCGATAAGCTCTACTCCTGTTAATAGGTAGGACTTTGCGCTTCATGTACTCTAAATACAAGTTCTAAATCTTAATTTCTCAGATTTTGCTCTGTTTAAGCTTTTTATCTATAGATATCTACTTAGTCTAGCGACAATGGATTATCTGTAGCTCTTAATCTATTAGGTAAAAGATATAGAGCAGATAGATAGATATCTCTTATATTTTAGTAGTATCTACTCTCTAGATGTAGCTTAGATTTATCTATTATCTATATCTTCTCTAATCTATAAGATGTCTACTATTAAAGTATACCCTAATAGTAACAAATACGAAGTCGAAGCTATTATCGACTACAAGATAGCTAAGCAGCGAGGAAAGCTAGCACAAGGTGCTACCTGTAAGGAAGAGCTACGGTACTTAGTTAAGTAGGTTAGATACGATAACATGACGTAGGAACTGCCTAAGAATATGACGGGATTAGAAGAGCTAGTATAGGCATACTACCGTAGCTACGGCCTGCTAGTGTCTACACTAAGTAGCGTCAATACGCCATCTAATATAGGTCTAATTGCTATAGTGATACGGTTGATACTAGGGGACCATTTGAACCGCATGGGTTCTAATGGCCGCCCTTGGCATGTAGTGACCCTGCCACATATGGCAAGGGGGTCCTTCGTACATACGTTGGCCCGTATGTCGTCCGAGTAGGATCAGTTGTCGACGTAGGACGCCCCCACGTCGCTGACCCTACGGTACCCCTACGGGGTTAGGCTCAGACATGCTTTCCCTAATTAAGGAGCGTCGGGGGTTATAAGCA
>JADDMT010000215.1:0-34819 GCA_021401465.1 Teratosphaeria epicoccoides | reverse complement strand
TTATTAACTACAAATTCCGCTATAGGAATTGCGTCGGCCTAGGCATCCTAGTTCTTAGCGTAGTAGTACCGAAGGTACTACTTAAGAGTCTAGTTCATACGTTTAGTCTGACTATTAGTCTGTAGATGGAATGCTATACTTAGGCGGTACTTGACACGCGCTTCAAACACAAATTCTTGCTAGTATTTACTAGTAAAGACAGAACCTCGATCTAATAGGATACTTCGGGGGACACTAAAGCGCTATATGACTTCGTCGCGAAGTAGCCGCGCAAGCTCGCCGCTTGTGCACTTTTTCGTATATAGGATGAAGACATTCATCTTCGAGTATTAGTCGACTACTACAAGGACAGCATTAACTACATCGCCTTTCTACTTTGCTAGCAGCAAATTGGTAATAAAATCCATGGTTAAGTCTTGCTATAGTCTCTCTAGTAGTAGGAGCGCCTAAGCATCGCCGTAGGGGCGATAGCGCCGAGATTTGCTAATCTGGCATGTCTAGCAGGATTTGACATAGTCAGAGACATCCTGTTCTAGCGTAGGCTACTAGTATTTGCGTCCGAGAAGTGCGTTCGTCTTCTCTACGCCAAAATGGCCCGCAAGTTCATCGTCATGATAAATACGGAGGAGCTGCGAACAGAGTACGCGGTTAGCAGGTACGTAGAGCCTATTGTCAAAGTACTACAAGTCGCCTGACTTGGTCTAGTACTTCAGACCGCCTGCGGTGTCCTAGAGGGCTACACCCTTATTAATTAACTCTGGTTCTCGCTCTTGCAACCGCTGAATAAGTCTCGAGACTTCTTTAAAGGGTTCCTTAGACATCGCATGCTTACCGCATGTAAGCCGGTTAACTACCGCACGGATCGAGCTAGACACGGTCGCCACAACTGCCAGATAGGAGGGTTCGTCACTAGCAGAGGCCGTGAGGCCCTATTAGACCCGTAGTCGACCTACAAGAGGAGCTAACAACAGATCGCCGCCCTAAACTACAAGCTTCGTTTGCAGCGTAGGGAGAAGCTATTAGTTACCCTCTTCCCTAGTGTCGTAGTCCGGTCGTCGCGAAGGACCGTCAGCCGGATTCGTCTTTCCGGAACGATGCTAGATAACGAAGTCAAAGCTAGCGAGGAAAGTCGCCTACCTTGCTTGCTAACTACTTAGCTGCTTCACGCCCATAAAGCCGCGAAGGTTGTTATGGTTAGTAAGTACCTTAATAGGGTACGCTACGCCTTCGAGGTAGTGTCGGTACTCCTTGAAGCCGTTAACAATAGCTAAAAGCTCTTAGTCGTGAGTCTCGTAGTTAAGCTTAGCGCCCTGCATCTTCTACGACTAGAAGGCAATCAGGTACTATTACGTACTACCTTCGTGCGACTAGAGCTGCGATATAATTGCGGCTATTGCGAATTTTGAAGCATTAGTCTCCATCTAGATCTTCGTAGCGGGGTCAAAGTGCCGAAGTATAGGCGTAGTTTAAAAAGCTGCTTTAAGTTTAGAGAAGGCCTTGCCCTAAGCCTCCTCCTAAGGCACTTTCCCTGGCTTTTTTCCTCGAACCGCGCCCTTTGCGAGGGCTGTGAGGGGAGCCACGATCTTCGAGTAAGATCGTATGAATCTGCGATAGAAGTTAGTAAATCCTAGGAATACCTGCACTTCTTGGAGGGTAGTTAGCTGCAGCTACTCCGCGATTGCGGACACCCTTTAGTCATCCATGATGACTCCTTCCGTGGAGACAATGTATCCAAGAAACTTAATCCTATCCGTCAGGAATGAGCACTTCTTTAGGTTCGCGTAGAGAGCGAACTTGCGGAGCTATTCGAGCACTATACTTAGATGCCAAATATGCTCCTCCTTCGAGTCGGAATAGACTAGTATATCGTCTAAATACACTACGCAGCAGGTGTTAACGAGGCCGGCTAGGGCCTAGTTAATATACACTTAGAACGTTGCTAGTACGTTAGTCAAGCTAAACAGCATCACTATATACTCGAAGTGTCTGTACCGCGTTCGGAATGTAGTCTTCTACTCGTCGCCCTTTCGGATCAGTATCTAGTAGTAGGCGTCCTTCAAGTCGATAGACGAGAAGATGGCAGCGCGACCAAGGCGGTCAAGCGTCTCGCTAATAAGTAGTAGGGGGCAGCGGTTCTTCTAGGTTACCGCGTTAAGGCCCCTATAGTCAACGCATAGGCGGAGTGTGTTGTCCTTCTTCGGGACGAACATAACTAACGCTCTAGCCTTGCTGTCGCTTCGTCGGATCTACGCGTTCCTTTGCGCCTTGGAGAGGTAGTCTCGAAGTGTTTCGAGCTACGATTCCGACATAGGGTACAGAGGTCGATGCGGAGGATTGTAACCCTCCTTAAGGTTAATCGCATGTTCTGTGTCTAGGGCCCGGGCATAGGCCGCAGCCTCTGCGTCGAAAATATCGGCGTATTCCTCTAACTCAGGTGGAAGGGTAACGTCTTCCTTGACGTTCTGTATGCGGACCGTATACACGCATTAGACCTTCTTCATGTCCTTGTAGAAGCTGTGTACGTCACGTATCTGCACCGTAGGAACTTCGCCTATAGAGCCGTAGAACTAGTTGTTAGTAGCTCTATTAACAACGACTCCCTGCTTGTGGCGCTAAGGGCGGCCGAGTAGGAGCTCCTTATTAGGAACGTCTTCAGCGTAGAAGACTTCGTTAGTCTCGCGCACTTCTCCCAAGGAGTCCGCGAGTTAGAGGCGCATGTTATACGCGCCTCGAGCCGCTACGCCTTCGCCCTGAAAAGACTTCATGGTAGGCAGCAGGGCTCCTAGGATCGGCTTCAAACCGAGCCGTACGATTACCCTCTAGGGTATCACGTTAACCTCCGCAAGGTCATCTAACATATAGTCTACTAGCTCGAGCGAGCCATTAACTCGGACCGCGCCAGATAGGCGCCGCGCAGGCCATGAGTCTACACTATTAGTGACAGACAGCTTAGATACCCGCGGTAGCCATTCGGTTGTCTTAGGCTTGTCCTTCTTTCGCCTCCCCTCTAGGGAGGTTTCGGACACCTTGCTTACCTTCTTCCCATTACTTCGTTTAGGACAGCGAGCTGCCTAGTAGTCCCTCGCTCTACAGATGTAGCAGCTACTCGGAGGCTTCTCGCTACTATCTTTTAGCTTAGAGGGCTTACTCCTCCGGAATGAACTACCGCGTTAGACGTGACCCCTAGGGCGCTTGTAGTAGCGGCCCTTTAGTAGGTCCTCAGGACTCAGACGCTTATTGTCCTTACTGCCTGATTTTCCATTTCGCTTCAAGGTGATTTCCATACATGTCGCAAGGGACACGAGGTCTTGCCGAGTTGTCGGAAGTTCATGAAAAGTCATGATTGTGTTCTAAAGATTGTTATCGAGTTTGACGAGCAAGTGCCGCACGCGTTGCGTCTTAGTATAGGGTAGCATCTGTCCCTCGAGTATAGCGAGATAGGTTGCGAAGCTAGAGGTTGTTTGTCCCTTCCCCTGCTTGGCCTTCTCGTACTTAACGGACATAGTAAGGGCGCGATTCCCTAGATCCTCGACCTAGTCGACACAGAACTAGCGAAAGTCCGCCTACATATACGTTCTGTCATAGACCCGCATAAGGTCATACCGCTCATGCTAATTGTTACGAGGTTCCTTATCCTCTTTGAGCTACATCACACTAAAGGTAACTCGTTTGCCCTCTGTAGAATATCCGCGTAGGTTAAGCACGAAAACTGCCTTACATGCCTACAAGAAAGTTCGAGCCTCCTTCAAGGTGTCTCCCTTGAACGGCTTCAGGTTGCATGCGTTACGACTACCTCCTAGTTAGCCTACTATGGCCCCGAATTTAGGCACCAAGTTCGCGGGCACATGCGGAGAGTCTGCGCCTCCTAGTAAGTTGTCTTCGCGGGTCCCTAGCGTGAAATCTCGCTAGATTTCTTCGTCCGCTAGTTCGTTAGTACTACTCATGGCGACGTCTTCGTCGTCCTCGCCGTTGTCGCTACTAGGAGCGGTGCAGCTCTAGCTCTAGTTCGCAAGGCGGTTCGCGACCTAATTGACAATCATGGCTACGAGGGCTAGGTCGATAGTCGGGGTTAGCTGCAGTCCCTGTGCGGGGGGTCTATTGCCTAGTCCGCCGCGTAATTGTCCTCTAGCGGAACCGTCGCTCGATGTAGTGTCGCTCGTAGCGGGTACTTCTGCAGGCTAGTCACTTAGGCTAGCTTCGCTATCGCGGGCGCTCGGGATGGCGCTTGCTACACGTTAGTTGCGAGTTCGTAGTGCTCTAGACATATCGTAGTATTCTCTGCCAGACTGCAAAGCAGGGGGGAGAAAGCAGAACTAATATAGATGTATATGCTATATGATATGAAAATATCTCGTAGTGTGACAGAGTAATCTGACCCTTTAGTAGGTATAAGACAGCGCTGCTTTCTGCTTATCGCAGAGGTGGCGCTAAGGGTGCTTATAACCCCTGACGCTCCTTAATTAGGGAAAGCATGTCTGAGCCTAACCCCGTAGGGGTACTATAGGGTTAGCGACGTAGGGGCGTCCTACGTCGACAACTAATCCTACTTAGACGACATACGAGCTAACGTATATACGAAGGACCCCCTTGCTATATGTAGCAGGGTCACTGCATGCTAAGGGCGGCCATTAGAACCCATGCAGTTTAAATGGTCCCCTAGTATCAACCGTATCACAAATTCTTTTAGCTACAGGCAAAACCTAGGCTTATAACCTGTTAAATTTAGTCCTTAAATACAGGCAATAGATTTACGCATAGGAAGTAGCTATAGAATGAATATATTATGTCAGGTATTAGATATATAACAAACTTCATAGATTAATTAAAGAGAAGGTAAAAACTCTTCTCTTCCTAGCTAGGGTTATATATCCCTTAACCCCTAACCTAAGTTAGAGAGGTCAGAGTTAGGGTCCTGCCTTACTCTAACTCCTACTAACTTAGTATATTTTAATAAATAGTAATATAGTTAAAATTAAGTAATACCTACTAAAGCTACAAGGTTTAAAAGTAGTAGACATGTCTAAAACTACATGTATCAGATTATAATGTAATATTAGCATAGTATTAGTACTAAGCTATATATAGAGTATTAAGCATAAATTATGTCTATAAAGCTAGTCTATAAAGTTAGTCTATAAAGTAGCTTTACAGACTTACTAAAGGTCCTTATTAGAGTCCTAAACCTAGTCTTTTTAGACAAGTAAAGGAAACTATAACAAGATAAGCTTTTAATATATAGCCTTAACATAGATGTTATAAGAGTAGCTTTAGTTACAATTAGCTAGAGAAGTTACATAGCTACTTATAGGTAGTAACAGATTAGTAAGAAGAGAGGTAGGGAGGTAATATAAAGGGCTAGGCCCTTAGACCTAGTATAGGCTAAGGCCTATATAGAGATTAGTCTAGTCCCTAACTATAAGGGGCTAGTCTCCTAGGTACTTCTCTCTCTCTCCTCTATTATACTTGTTAAATACTACATAACCCTATATGTATATACTATTTACCTATAATAGGTAATTATAGGCAGAGTATTATCTTCTATAGCTATAGACCTACTACCTAGGTTTTTAGTATATTTGTAGTAGTAATAGTAGGATAGGAGTCTAAACAAGGTAAATTGTAGACTTAAAGATATGTTAAAACTAGTACATGCTAGCCCTGATGCAATATTGACATAGTATCATACATAATCTATATCAGGATAGTGCTAACTGCTTTAAGCACCTGCAAAGCACTTGTAAAGGCCTCCCCATGCAGGCTGCTAAAGGTGTCTATTAATGGTATAGATCTCTGTCTCGAGGTCTAATATCTAGACGTAGACATTTGCGAGCCTGTGTCCGAAATTGCTTTCGATATCTGATCATACACACTGCCGTTAGATCAGCTAGCTCCAACTCCTCACTTTGTAACACAGTTCGCCCCTCTCTTCAAGCAGGTCTGATCATTCGACGGAACAAATCCCGTCTGACCACCCGAGCCGGGTCCAACATGACAATCGTCATTCGTGAAGACGTGAATGTCCCAGGCTTCCGATCCGGTAAATTTCAGGCCGACAAAGTCCTGCAATGTCGTGTGTTTGAGGAGCTGACAGGACACGGCTTTGGTGCCGCTGCCGAGTACCTCGCCTTGGTCGGTGCAGCCTTTGTCGTCTTTGTGGCGGCTGTAGCTCCATTGCGGGCAGGCGGTGTGGCATCGCCTGGAGGGTCTGGCTCTGCGACAGCGGTGCGCGCGTCGATGGGTGATAGTCTGTCTGGTTGAGGCGCTGGGAGGGTGGCAGCGCACCGCGCCAGGCAGACGCAAGTGGTACGCATCTTGTGGGTTGTTTGTCCTGCTCCTTTGTTGTTTTCAGGTACAGCTAGCTGGTGCCTCTTGTATACTCTCTGGGGCTTGGTATGGCGGTGCTTTCGAGGGTAAGCATCAGCCTACAGCTATGTCCAGGCTACAGTTTATGAGCGGCATATCCGGATCAACCGGCGAGCATCCTCCATGCCTCCAGGTCTAGTATCCGACCGCACTCTGAAGCGACGCGCTTCGATTGCGTTGAACTCGAATGAGAGGGCGGAGAGAATAAGAATAGGCTTGTTTACGCCGTCACTTTTCTGCCTGTCGTCTATACGCTCCAACAATACGATGCGCAAATGAATGCAGCATCGAGGTAGCTCACGTCATTTGCTCCGCTTGTAGATCTTCCGCAGAAATTCCTCAAAAATGTCCTTCTTCAAACCCTCACTCTCATCAAGCCCTTCAATCATCTCTTTCAGATCCTTGACACGCTCTTCTTCAAAGTCTTTGTATACCTGCTCCAGCTTGAGCTCATCAAACACAGCCTTGACCTGCTTTTCGCAATTTGCATCTTTCCTGCCGTAATTCTTCTCCAGCACCTCCCGCTGCTCACTGGTCGCGATTTTGAGTGCTTGATTGATCAGCCATGAGCACTTGTTGTCTTGGATGTCGGTACCGATCTTGCCGAGGACAGACGGGTCGGCGAAGTTGTCCAAGTAGTCGTCTTGGACTTGAAAGTACTCGCCCATGGGTATGAGAATCGACTCGGCTTGCTTGAGGTTGGTGGGCGTGGCGATGCCATTGAAGTAGAGGGCGAGTGCGACGGGGAGGTAAAAGCTGTAGTATGCGGTCTTGTAGATGACGATGAAGGTGTACTTTTCCAGACCAAAGTTGTCCAAGTCGACGTGATCTTCAGGTGCGGTGAGGAGATCACATGCTTGACCCAGCTCGGTCTGGAAGGTGACTTCGTGGAAGAGCTCGATGAGGTCGACGTAGTACTTTTCTTGGCGGAAATACTTCTTGAGCAGGAGGTAGATGCTGCTTTCCAACATGAAGGCGTCGTTGATGGCAACCATGCCAACCTGAGGCATCAGATACCAGCACGGCTGGCCGCGACGGGTTTTGGAGCTGTCCATGATGTCGTCGGACACGAGGAAGAAAGCCTGCAACAGCTCGACCATCCACCCGAGTGTCGCCGATCGGAAGAACTCGTCTGCGGTGAGATCACGTCCGAGCAAGAGTTGGGCGGTGTCGACGACGGACAGGCCGCGATTGTACTTGCCGCCGAGGGTGTTGTGGTTGAGAGACTGCGGGAGAGTCACTGTCAGGCCGTCAATCAAGGTGGGAATGAAGGTCATGAGTGACACGTACCTTTTCGTACCATGTTAGTGCTTGCTCTGGGAGGCCGTAGCTCTGGCAATGCTCTTTGAGGTCTTCGACAAGGCGTGGGAAGACACGCTCGAATTCTTGTCGAGGGGCGGGCATAATGGCGAGGTCCTCCAGGAGAAGGTAGAAGTAGGCCAGAAATCGACAATGCGAGTCAAGAGTGCATGTTGCTCCTCCCACGAGAATTATTGATATTGTCGCTATCTTTCCCGGTCCTGCATGAATGAGGGTGTCGGGGAAAACTAAGTCCGGGCCGGGGAATCTGCGTCATCAACGTTCCTTGGTTGTACTTGCTCAAGAACAAGTCCATTTGATTTGAGATACACCGGCGAGTGAAGCACCTGACCCACGAATCGAATAAGGTGGAAAGTAGATTCGGCAAAATGACACTTTCCGAGGAAGATCAGCAACAAATCCAAGCACATCTCCAGCAGGCTGTCGTCGCTTGCAATGAAAGATGCCTTTACTTTGCCGCCAAATGGTGAGGTGGGAAGATCTTGATTGTCAGACACATCTGATGAGATTTGCAGGTCTGCAGAGCTTCTGAATTCTTTCCCTGACGACTCGACAATCAACGCGGATATTGATAATGATGATGAAGATACGAACGCAGCACATGACAAGCGAGAAGCACGACTTGAAGCGAAAGAGCAATCACGCTTCCTCATGGCCAAATCATTTTTCGACTGTCGGGAGTTTGATCGATGTGCGGCAGTCTTCTTGCCTTCACAGATCCCGCAGATCCAGACATCTTCAGTCTTGTCGCCTTCGATCAGACAGCCTGTCAGAGCACCTCCACCTGCGACCGTGAAGCTGAGTCAGAAGAGCCTCTTTCTGGCTCTTTACGCAAAATATCTCGCCGGTGAGAAGCGGAAGAATGAAGATTCAGAGACCATCCTCGGACCTTCTGATGGCCCGGTGACATCCAACAAGGAGATTCCAAATGTACTGGCTGCGCTTGAGGATCACTTTACTACTCGAGGTGGTCTACAGGAAGTCGGCAATTCGCAAGGCTGGCTTGAGTATCTTTACGGAATTATGCTTGTCACAACCAAATCGGAGGATTTGGCGAGACAGTGGCTGCTCCGCAGTGTCAGCTTGCAACCCTTCAACTGGTCTGCCTGGCTTGAACTGGCCAGTCTGGTAGATAGTCCTGAAACGCTGCAGCGGCTGGGTCAACGAATGCAACCACCGCACATCATGAGCATCTTTTGGTCGATACATTGCAACATCGAGCTGTATCAGCAGACTCCAGAGGTGTTGCATCAGATCACTCAGCTTCAGAATATGTTTCCGGGATCAGCTTGGCTTCACCAACAGAAGGCCCTCCTACATTACCATGCGCGAGACCACGAGACGGCATTGTCACTCTTCGAAACGCTGACGAAACAGCATCCATATCGTTTGGAAGGACTTGAAGTTTACAGCAATCTACTGTATGTCCTTCCTCACCGGCCGAAACTTGCTTCTCTCGCTAGTCTGGCTAGTACAACCGACCGATTTCGTCCAGAAACCAATTGCATACTCGGCAACTACTATTCTTTGATTTCCGAGCATGAAAAGGCTGTCCTGCACTTCCGAAGAGCTCTCACGCTGGACCGCAATTACCAATCCGCCTGGACGCTGATGGGACATGAGTATATCGAGCTCAAGAACACGCAGGCCGCTATAGAAAGTTATCGGAGGGCAGTGGACGCAGATCGAAGAGATTATAGGGCATGGTATGGCTTGGGACAGGGTTACGAAATGCTGGAGTGCCATTCATATTCGTTATTTTACTACCGACAAGCTGCAGGGCTATGTCCGAACGATCCCAAGATGTGGGCGGCGGTAGGGCTGGCATACTCGAAATGCGACAAGATTGCCAATGCAATATCCGCCTACAAGCGAGCGCTCGTCGTCGGCAGCCAGGTCGGTGTACAGTCGTCTTTCGGCTCTGGATCGGATCCGTTAGCGAATGCTGTTGGAGGCGTACTGGATCCACAGATCTTGTACGAGGTTGCGTTGCTGCATGAGAAAGAGAGCAAGTGGGAGGAGGCGGCAGCGTATATGGAGCTGACTCTGGCGCAAGAGGAGGGGGAGGGCGATGAAGGGTTAGGGGTGACGCAGGTGACAAGTCGAGCTCGTCTGTGGCTTGCAAGGTGGAGCTTTCAAATTCAAAACTGGCAGCGGTGTCTGGAGTTGTGTAATGAGCTGTGTCAGGATGGGGTGGAGGTGGAGGATGCGAAGGGTTTGCAGAGGGACGTCAGGGCTCGGCTGCAGTTGACTGAGGAGGAGACGGGGATGGAGTGAGTATGTATACGAAGGACTGTTGCTTTGCGCGGCGTCAAGTGACGTTCGATCGGTATCATGTGGGCAAGAGAGATGGTCGTTGAAAGCCACGGCTACCGCTTTGGACCTCGCAACGGTAGTCTCGATGACCTGCGCTCCATTATCGCCTCACTGTCGCGCGCCCAGGCGAACGACAGATGGCAGGAAGCCTCTATCTGCGCATCAGTCTGCGACAGGGTCTGAAAAATGCCTTCCAGGACAGTTCTGATCATACTGTATCGATTTGAGCATAGCCAAGCAACATAGCACCCTCGCGCAGAAACCAATATCTTGATCAAATTGCTGGGCAGCCGATTTACTACTCTCGAGGCGCAAACATCCTTCTCCCGTGCAACTGCTTCGCCTACTCGCCTGGCCATTCTGTCCTCTGCGATCATATCAATCGTCGCATTGAGACACACTGTCTTTGAAGCGCATACGCCACGGCATATGACGATCAGCCACGTTGTCGAGCTCCGTGAATGGCGTCCGACTGCCGCTTTCTGCAGCCACCATGAGCTCGGACCCGACCTGTGCAACTGCCAGCGGCAATTCTACATCAATGTCCGCGGGTTGAATATTCCTTCTCCGCTCATCATCCTCCCCAGGCACCTCCCCGATACTTTTGTGACGGAGAAAGCTAGGTCGTCTTGGTATCTGGCGACTTGTGGCCGACTTGACTTCTACGAGGACTTGGTTGCTAGCGATCAGGTAGTTATCGCCCTCAGAAGCATCCTTCAGCTGACGTAAAAGTGCGTCTTCACGCTTCGTGGAGCCAGGAAAGTCAGTGGGTGGCATCTCAAACCCCCTTCTCCGACTTTGCTGGTTCATGTCTTTAACTTGCCGCTGCACATACCTGACTCTGGCAGCATTTGAATAGGCATCCGCAGTATGAAAGGCAGGGTCAACAGCGTTTTCGGTGTGTATCAGTCTGTCGAGGATCAGTGTGTTGTCGATGGGGCCTGGAATATTGATGTCGACCCATTTCCGATACTGTCCGGCTCCAGCAGCTGTTCTTTGACCCTGGGCTGCCTGAGAAGCGCGAAATGTCTGACGCGATTGCTTCTGGGTATGTTGCATGTCCTCGATCGGAATATGACCGGCAAACGACCAGATACCCTTGTCTAGAGGGTTGTCCTTTGCTGAGCCAGATAGATCATCAAAACAACTCTCGTCTATGATTTCACTCCCCGGAGGTGAATCTGAGTCGGCTTCCTGCATGGATGGTGTGATCTGACAGAGATTTTGTTCCTCAGCGGCCAGTCTGCTTATGGCTGTTCTGTGAAGTCCTGGCCAGACTACATCTTCGCCAAAAGGCACAGTCCGGCGGGCAGGGCTTTCTGTACCAGGAGGCTTCACAGACGAGGCCAAAGTGGAGGTGACCTTACTACAGTTTGGTGATTCTGCCGCCTTATGCATACGTGCAATAAAGCGTTCAATAGTACGGTGGGGTGTGACAAAAATTGCCTGTGATTTGAGTAGCAGATCGGCAAGCCATTCGTAGACCACTGCAAGTTGAGCGTCAATGTTGAAAACAATCGCTGGCAGTTTTATCTCGGCACCTCCATTCGGAGCATGAAGACTTGTATGTGCGACCTCCAGGAGCTTTACAGATGCATCGACGCTGATTGCGCTTGTATTGTTCTCGGCGAGGATGTATTGAACTTCCCTGAGACTATTCAAGAGCTCATTGAGTAGATCGAGGATGATATCGCGAGTGAAGGACGGGATTGGACCGGCCGATGTAGACTTTCGCTGCAGGTTGAATGGGCGGTCAGGCATCTTGAATCAAATCAGAGGTAGCTTGCTATACCGATTGACGAGGTGATTTGACACCTTTATAATATCCGCGACAGCATGGAGTGGCTAACGCTGGCAAACCGCTCGTCGATGCTTCTTATCAGTCACCATCGGCGGACAAACATCTAGCCTCGTGATTGACAAAATGACGCTGTGGGCAGTAAGTAGCGATGAACATCGCGTGAGACATTGTTGATGTACAGCCAGATACACTACTACACGAACGGCACAAATGCGTACGGCACTGTTTGCTTGTAATGTTCAGCGTACTGCGATCTGTCAGCGAAGCATGACAGTGATTATTCGCACACACCTAATCCTCCATGTACTTTTGCAGCACCGGGATCTAGCGATGCATCTGCTAATTTGCCCGCTCTTTGTGCCGTCCGCTACTATTTCTTTTGAGAGCGACAGGCCTCTATAGAATAAATTATAATGTATAGGGACAATGCCTTTTGTGTGCTGTTTAACTTGCTACGTTGTCTTGTACTCTTTCTGTTTATTAGGTAAATGTTACCTCTAGTATATATAGCTAAGTAAAGGAGAGGAAGAGAGAATACTATAATTCTATTCATTAATCCTTGTTTAGTAAGTAGTTATTAGATTACTAGTTACCTACCTTTTCTAATATTTATAAACTATACCTCTACCCTAGCTATCTAAGACTCTCCTCTACCTATAATTAATATGATTTGTTTTAATAACTAATATAGACTTTTAAGATAATTGAATAAATAATACAGACTTTTAAGATAATTTAATAATTAATATAGGCTTTTAAGATAATTTAACAACTAATACAGACTTTTAAGATAATTTTATAACTAATACAGACTTTTAAGATAATTTAATAACTAATACGGACTTTTAAGATAATTTAATAACTGTTAAATTAGGCAGTTACATGCTAGTAGGAGAAAGGACCTACCTAGGCTATAAGGAGCCTTAGGTAGCACCTAAGTCATGCGTAGCCTTAGGCAGCAACTAAGACTAGTTAGGTAACCCCTATAATCTTAGTAGGGGTAAAGATTCTTCTTACCTCTAACTAGGAAAAGATGTAATACTTAATACAGATAATATATAATACTAGTACCTAGTTAGTACCTCTTTAGTTGCTACTTCTAAGCGCGATTTAACTGTTTGTTTTAACAGGTTATAAGCCTAGGTTCTGCCTGTAGCTTAGACATCTTATAGATTAGAGAAGATATAGATAATAGATAAATCTAAGCTACATCTAGAGAGTAGATCCTACTAAAATATAAGAGATATCTATCTATCTGCTCTATATCTATTACCTAATAGATTAAGAGCTACAGATAATCCATTGTCGCTAGACTAAGTAGATATCTATAGATAATAAGCTTAAACAGAGCAAAATCTGAGAAATTAAGATTTAGAACTTGTATTTAGAGTGTATAAAGCGTAAAGTCCTACCTATTAACAGGAGTAGAGCTTATTAATGTATAGTATACACACTTTCAAGCCTTATTGCTAATAGAACTCTAACATAGGCTCTGCCTATACGTCTGTCTATGTCATGTCTATAGTAACCCTCTTAATTAGCACTTATTATTAAGGCATAATGATATAGATGTATATGCTATATAATATGAAGATATCTCGTAGTATGACAGAGTAATCCGACCTTTTAGTAGGTACAAGACAGCGCTGCTTTCTGCTTATTACAGAGGTAGCGTTAAGGGTGCTTATAACCCCTAACGCCCCTTAATTAGGGAAAGCATGTCTAAGCCTAACCCTGCAGGGGTACTATAGGGTTAGTGACATAAGGGCGTCCTATGTTAACTACTAATCCTACTTAGACGACATACAAGCTAACATATGTACAAAGGACCCCCTTGCTATATGTGGCAGGGTTACTACATACTAAGGGCAGGCATTAGAACCTATGCGGCTCTAATGGCCCCCTAGTATTAACCGTATCACATAATGACCTATATTCTTTATCATCCTTCTAACAAGCTACATGTCCTTCTGCTAAATAGTAACGCGCTTAGCATAGATAGCTGCTAGGTTCTCATCTAGACATGTAGTTAGTAACTACGTAATACGACTTACATTAAAACTTACTTTTAAAGTACAACACTAAATAGGCTTTAGCTGCCTCTTAAATTGCCTGAATAGCACTAGCTTAGAACCTGACGTTAGGTATTCTCGTGTTGTCCTTTATGATTTAACCTCTAAAGCGCTAAGGGATATTAGCTTCCTAGCGCTTAATAGCTTTAGCTCTTGCTGCCTAGTAATAACTAACCTTAACTCCCTGGCGCTTAGTAGTAACAGCTCTTCTTGCCTAGGGCTAATTCGATACCTATGGCAAAGTAGCTCTGCCCTTATTTTGCTCTATAGCTTAGTGTCATAGGTGTTAGGAGTACTGTCTAGAGTACTATAGGATATAGGATCGTGAGGGTCCTAAGTGCTATGAGTCATAGTACTGTCATAGGAGTACTATAAGTTATAGGCATAGTCATAGGAGAAAGGATCTGTCACGTGAGGACAGATCCCTAGATCTATAGGGTTAGTCTACAGATCTATAGGCCTACAAGGAAGAAGGGATCTGTCACGGGATAACAGACCCTTAGATCTATAGGGTTAGTCTACAGATCTATAGACACGGATCTATCAGGTCTGTCGACAGATCTAATAGAGCTGCTCTGTCTCTCTAGTATATAGGGCTAGCTTTAGGACAGGTAGTTAGGAGCTTCGTGCTTAATTCTTAATTCCCTTTCCCTAGGGGATAGTCAGTTACAAGGTTAACTACTATTGTCGATATTCTTCATAGCTCTGCGAGTCTAACACCTAGTTACCTTCCTGCTATTAGCACCTACCCTTATAACATTTTGAGCACTACTTCTAAGGAAGCATTAGGAGACTTGTTAAGCGCTTAACATACGCCTATGTTAAGTAGTTCTTTAACTGTTAGTTCAAGTTCTAGCGACAGTTAACTGACACTACAAGAACAAGTTGCCGCTATACCTTAAATCACGTAGTAGCTCGAATCTATTTACCTTAGCGAGATAGCTCTAGCATCTGTCGCAGGTTTAACTACCGGGAATAGACACGGCAATAACGGCTTTAAGATAGGAAGCCCTACAGAGTTTATAGGACAACAATCTCAGGTCGAGATGTTTATCCTACAATGCTAGTTAGCATTTAACGTAGATACGGAACAGTTTACGACACATTATAAGCGAATGATGTACATTGTCTCTTACCTGAAGGGACTAGCGTTCGAGTTTATCTAGCCTCATCTAACAGATTATCTAGACTACGTCAGTAGCGCTAAAGCTAGGAAGACGACGACTAGGGAGATTCTTAACTTAGACAAGTCTTTGTTTAAGGCATTATGCGAAGCGTTTAGGCTCGGTAATAAGCAACAAGAGGCTAAGAGAGCTCTCCTAGGAATCTAGCAGAAGGGTTCCGCTACTAAGTACTACACGGACTTTTAGACCCTCTCTGCTTAAGTCGACTAGAATGATAACGCTTTAGCTGCTTAGTTCTACTAGGGACTAAAGGAGACAGTTAAAGACGAAATTCCCCGAGGAGATTAGCTAACGACATTTAAGGAAATGAGTGATCTCGCGATTAGAATCGATAATCGCATCTAGGAACGACAGCAAGAACGACAACATAGAAATCGCAAGCTAGTGCAGGCTAACCATAAGGTCTAACGATTAGCACTAAAATGGCGAAGCGATTACTACGGTCTCTAACCTATGGAGTTAGATGCGACTAAGGGGCGTCCTAGGAATGGACCCTAAGGAAAGCCGCGGAAGGGCTCTCCTCCCTAGAATGGTCTGAAGAAGCCATTCGACAAGAGTAATCTTAAGTGCCATAACTGTAGAAAGAAAGGACACTTTGCCCGCGAATGTTTTGCTAAGAAGCAACGACAAGAGCTGCCTAGGATAGAGCAGGCTCGCGTAATAACGACAGCACCTAAGCAAAAGGCCGCCGCTACTCGAGAACCGGACTATGCCGCACTTACTTAGACTACGTGCTATGACGACAATTGTCGAATTCACATGAGTAATAAAGATAGTTCTAGATAGTACCCTAACTAAAACAAGGCGCAGTTAATCTGTGCGCTAAGGGGTATACCTTCTAGTGCGACAGTCCTAAGGCAACAGGAACTAGAAGAAGAAGAAGAGCGTTCGGACGACAACTACGAGCTTGTCGAAGCCGTCATTCCTGATTCCGAGGAAGACGAGAGCATAGAGCGATAGGCTATGCCGCCGCATGATATTAGACTTGACATTATCCGAATCATACAGAACTAATAGGCTTAGGCTTACCTATAGATTAATAGAGTATAACACGTTAACTAGCTTTAGTATGACGAACTAGCCGACTGTATGCGACGACACCTAAGGAGACTACTAGTCGTAGCTTAACCTCACGCGCATCAGAAAGTTGTCTAAGAAATTGTACCGTTCGGGGTAGAGTTTACGCCCTAGGGAGGCTACCTAACCTACGAAGGTATTTAGATTCCACGAGCGCTACGACTCCGAATCTATGATTTAAAGATAGAGTACGCAAGGAACGCGCAGGAACAGCGAGGCCAAGAACGAGAACGATCTCTTAGGCCAGAAAACGGTAACGCTTAGAGAAGAAGCTAAGACCGCACGATCCCTAAACTAGTCCGTGAAGACAGTTATTCAGGAAACGACAAGGTCCGCTAGAATTAGACCTACGGACAGACTAGACAGGGCTGTAACGATGTGCCGCGATTGGCGTCAGATACGCGAATAACCTTAGAGTATAGGTGCATATTAACGAGACGCTAGCTAGGGCCTTAATAGATTCAGGATATACTAGAATCTTCATGACGCCTAAGTTCGCCAGGACAGCTAGGATAAAGCTACAGGCGAAGACGAATGCTTTCTCGCTACAAGCGATTAATAGAAAGCTAGTTACGTACAACTAAGGAGTAGTTGACGAAGAGACCGAGATAATGCCTCTGCAGATAGGACGCTACTAAGAGATACTCTAGTTCGACATTACGGAGTCACTAGGCTCAGATGTAGTACTAGGGTTGCCATGTGTTATAAGGGTAGGTGCCGATAGCAGGAAGGTAACTAGGTGTTAGACTTGCAGAGCTGTGAAGAATATCGACAATAGCAGTTAACCTTGTAACTAACTATCCCCTAGGGAAAGGGAATTAAGAATTAAGCACGAAGCTCCTAACTACCTGTCCTAAAGCTAGCCCTATATACTAGAGAGACAGAGCAGCTCTGTTAGATCTGTTAACAGACCTAATAGATCTATGTCTATAGATCTGTAGACTAACCCTACAGATCTAAGGGTCTGTCATCCTATAATAGATCCCTTCTTCCTTGCAGGCCTATAGATCTAGAGACTAACCTTACAGATCCGGGGATCTATCCTCACGTGACAGATCCTTTCTCCTATAGCTATGCCTATAACTCATAGTACTCCTATAACGGTACTATGACTTATAGCACTTAGGACCCTCACGATCCTGTATCCTATAGTACTCCGGATAGTACTCCTAACGCCTATGATACTATCCCCCTCTTAGCCTAGCTCGTCCCTAAGCTACCTTATTAGTGCGGGGTTTCTCTTGTTCTTTCTTTTACACTATGATGTCTTCTCTTTCTACATTACTGCCTTGTGTCATTCTAGACACTAACGCCCCTTTAACGTAGAAACGCAAACACCGCGCGAATCGAATCTATCGTTAGGGCTAGGACAGCATGAAGTCCTACACTTAGTGTCAAGAGCTAAAGCTCGTTTGTTAGGTACACATTTCCTCGGGGAAATGTTTGTAATGTTACTTTAGCAACTGTCGGAGTTACGACGCGAAGGTAATAGAGGTCGAATAGAAGAAGTTAGGCGATTAGCGGAAAAGACTAATTGCCGATCTTAATCGTGTGAAGGCGGTCCTAGCCAAGGCTTCGCAGAAGATGCTAGAGGCGCATGCAAAGGAGATGCGTCTTCAAAAACAGTTAGACGTAGTCGACTAGGAGGTCGAAGATAGTCGCGCTCTCGAGGAGCGCGAGATTAGGGAGGAGGAGGCTAAGGAACAAGCTCTCTCGCAGGCTAGGTTTCTCCTTGACCTAGATCCTTCCGTAGGTCTCGCTCTTAGTCCTACGACATAGAGCGTAATAGAGGGTTTCGCTAACGCCTCATATTAGGGTTTCCTGGATAGCATGATAGCCGAGCTAGTCGACGGCGTCCTGCAGGAGTCTAGTCGTGGCTTAGGATCTTCTTCCTAGGTTCGTTCCTTTCTCGAAACTTCGTATCTTTTGCTAACAGTTTCGTAGGTATTCTAGGGGTTCCTAGGTGTTCTCGGTACTCCTATATCCTTCCCATTTTATTAAGTACTCTTGCTGTCTGTCCTGCTAGCGAGTGTCGATAATCCTCTTAATAGTGTACTCTAGTTCTTCTACTTTAGGGTCAAGTGGCAAGGGTTCTGATTACAGTGCAGCGTCCGGCGCTACTTGTTCTAGCAGAGAGACATAGAACACAGGGTGTATTCTCATCTGCTCGGGTAGCTGTAACTCAAAATTAACTAGTCCCTTCTTAGCCTTGATCCTAAATGGTCCTAGTTTTACAGCGTCTAGTTTTTTACTCGGCTTATCTAATTTGATGTGACAGCAGAGGAGATACACCTTGTCCCCCTCCTTTAGAATTAGTCCCTTAATTCTCTTACGATTCGCGTACTATGCCATGTTCTGCTAATAGAACTACAGGTCGAGTCGTGCTTCTGTTTGTAGTCGGCGTAGATGTTCTACTCGTCCGAGTGCTGCTAGGTTCGGATTACTAGCTAAGACGTCTAGAATGTCTTCTATAGCTAATCTATATGCTATCTGAAATAGCGAGAGTCCTGTCGACTCTGCTAGCGTACTATTATACGCAAGCTATGCTATTAGCAACAACTCTACCTAGTTGTTCTAGTCCCTATTAACATAGGATCGAAGGTACTATTCTAACGTCTGATTTAGGTGTTCTGTCTGTCTATCTGTCTAAGGGTAGAAGGAAGTACTTAGTCGATGTTTGACCTAGAATTGTCTCATTAAGGCTCTCTAGAAGTTAGAGGTAAACATGGATCCTCGATCCGTTACTAGGTCCTATAGCATGCTATGTAGTACTACTACCTATTTAATGAAGACATGCGCGATATCTTTAGTCTTGAAGTCTTCGCAGTAAGGGATAAACTTCCTAAACTTAGTGAATTAGTTGACTACTACCATGATCCTGTCGAAGAACTCATTAGTAGTAGGTTCTCTCGACTAAGGTAGTTTAACGATAAAATCCATAGCGAGTAATTCCTATAGCCGTTAAGGTACCTTTAGTAGTCGTAGTAGCCTATACAGTTTATGACAGTCATGCTTACTTTATTAGCAAGTTACACATCGACAGACGTAGTCCTTAATTGCCTTGCCTATCCTAGGGAAGTAATATTCTTGTCAGAGAATTTGCTTCATTTTAGACACTCCTAGGTGTCCTGCCTAAGGTACGTCATGTCGGAGGCGTAGTAGTTCCGATCGTAAAGACGTTAGCACGTATACTAATCCTTGAAACAGAAGGATTCTGTCTTCGTCTTCCTAACCCTCCTGTCCATCAATGTCGTCGCGGACAGCGAGCGTAGTTAGGTCATGGATTAGGGCGTTCTTCAGGTCGTCCTGAAACCTACTAGTCTATGTGACAATCGTAGCCGCGAGTCGGTTAACTCCTAGCGTGCTATTACTATTTTCCTGGAGAACAGCATGTTTCTCCTGCTTCACGCCCTTCATGTAGTCTATCTAGCGGCTAAGTGCATTAGCGCGTGCGTTATTAGTCCCCTTGCAATAGACGATCTTGTAGTTAAAACTAGAGAGCTCCTCGCTCTACCGAACCTGTCATCAGTTTAACTCTTTCGTCGTTATGAAGTATCGCAAGTTCTCATAGTCTGTATAGACCGTGACCTAGTGCTTAGAACCTTCTAAGTAGACTCGCTAGGCCTTGTAGGTGTCTACTATAGCTAGAAGTTCTTTGTTGTAGACGTTATAATGGAGTTCTAGTCTAGACAATTTCCTCAAGTAGTAGGCGACTAGCTGTAGTCATCTACTCGGTCCTAGTTGACTTAAGCATGCCCCGAGTGCTACGTCAGAGGCATCTGTTTTGACTATGATAGGCTTATCTAGGTCGAACACAAGTAAGATTAGCTGATCTGTAAATTGTCGCTTAAGTTCCTTGAAGGCATTCTGTTAGGCGTTGTCCTATACGAATAGTGTATCCTTTGTCGTAAGAGTCGTAAGTAGTGCCGTAATCTTCGAATAGTTTGCCACAAATCTCCTGTAGAAGTTAGCGAATCTAAGGAAGGACTATACTTCCTTAACATTAGTTAGCGTAGGCTACTCTTTTACGACCTAGACTTTCTTAGTGTCTATCTTGATTCTATTCTATGCTACTACGTAGCTAAGGAATTGTACTTCCTGCTTATGAAACTCGCTCTTCTACGACTTAACCTTTAGCTAGTAATCCTAGAGTTTCTGAAGTACCTTGCGCATATAAGTCCTATGCTCTTCGATCGTCCGGGAATAGACGAGGATGTCGTCTAGATATACAACTACAAAGACATCGAGGTACTCTCGTAGCACGTTGTTAATAAATGCCTGCTATGTAGCTAGGGCGTTTGTTAACCTAAATAGTATGACTATGTACTCGTAGTGTCTAAACCTAGTTCGGAATGCGGTCTTCTATTCTTCGCCTTCCTTAATTCGAATTCGATTATACACTCCGGGTATGTCGAACTTTGAGAACTACATTGCTCCTTGCAGGCGGTCCTGTAATTCCGAGAGCAAAGGAAGCGGATAACTATTCTTTATTATAATGTCGTTTAATCTATGATAATCTACATAGAGTCGCTAGTTATCTTCCCCCTTAGGCACAAACAGGATCGGATATCTGGCTAGGGACTACGACTCGCGGATGAAGCCTTTCTAGAGGTTGTCTTCTAGGTATTTCCGGAGAATCTCTAGTTTCGCTACTAACAACAGGTAAACTAATTGCTTCGTTAGTATCTTGCTAGGGAGTAAGGGTATCCCGTAGTCCTACTCCTAGTGTTCTAGCAGAGCTTCTTAGTCGGGTTCTTCCTTAAAAAGAGTAGCGAACTCTTTATACTCATTAGGAACTATGAATTCGACCTTGACTTCCGATTACGTTACTTTAACCTATAGGACGTGTACTTCCTATTCTAGATTCTTAATAGCAGCTACTATCTCGCTTAAAGTCATAGCACATATTTCGATCTTGCCTAGTACGTCGTGTACTACAGGTAGAGGTATCGATCTTAAGAGTTCTAGGAACTAGATCCTCTCATTCTTCTAGTCGATATAGGGGTTAGCGTTTCTTAGCTATAGTAACCCTAGTACTACATCTGAGCCTAGTAACTCCGTGATGTCGAACTAGAGCATCTCTTAGTAGCGTCCTATCCGCAGAGGCATCATCTTAGTCTCTTTGTTAACTACTCCTTAGTTGTACATGACTAGCTTTCTATTAATCGCTTGTAGCGAGAAAGCATTCGTCTTCGCCTGTAGCTTTATCCTATCTGTCCTGGCGAACTTAGGCGTCATGAAGATTCTAGTACATCCTGAATCTATTAAGGCCCTAGCTAGCGTCTCGTTAATGTGCACCTATACTCTAAGGTTGTTCGCGTATCTAGCGCCAATCGCGGCACATTGTTGCAGCCCTGTCTAGTCTGTCTGTAGGTCTAATTCTAGCAGACCTCGTCGTTTCCTAAATAACTGTCTTCACGGACTAGTTCAGGGATCGTGCGGTCTTAGCTTCTTCTCTATGCGTTACCGTTTTCTGGCCTAAGAGATCGTTCTCGTTCTTGGCCTCGCTGTTCCTGCGCGTTCCTTGCGTACTCTATCTTTAAATGAAAGACTCGGAGTCGTAGCGCTTGTAGAATCTGAATACCTTCGTAGGTTAGGTAGCCTCCCTAGGGCGTAAACTCTACCCCGAACAGTACAATTTCTTGGACAACTTTCTGATGCGCGTAAGGTTAAGCTACGACCGGTAGTCTCCTTAGGTGTCGTCGCATACAGTCGGCTAGTTTGTCATACTGAAGCTAGTCGACGTGTTGTACTCCATTAATCTATGGGCAAGCCTAAGCCTATTAGTTCTGTATGATTCGGATAATGTCAAGTCTAATGTCATGCGGCAGCATGGCCTATCGCTCTATGCTCTCGTCTTCCTCAGAATCAGGAATGACGGCTTCGACAAGCTCGTAGTTGTCGTCCGAACCCTCTTCTTCTTCTTCTAGTTCCTGTTGCCTTAGGACTGTCGCACTAGAAGGTGTACCCCTTAGCGTACAGATTAACTACGCCTTGTTTCGGTTAGGGTACTATCCGGAACTATCTTTATCACTTATGTGAATTCGACAATTGTCGTTGTAGCATGTAGTCTAAGTAAGTACAGCATAGTCCGGTTCTCGAGTAGCGGCGGCCTTTTGCTTAGGTGCTGTTGTTGTTACGCGAGCCTGCTCTATCCTAGGCAGCTCTTGTCGTTGCTTCTTAGCAAAACATTTGCGGGCAAAGTGTCCTTTCTTTCTACAGTTGTAGCACTCGAGATTACTCTTGTCGAATAGCTTCTTCAGACCATTTTAGGGAGGAGAGCCCTTCTGCGGCTTTCCTCGGGGTCTATTCCTAGGACGCCCCTTAGTCGCATCTAACTCCATAGGTTAGAGACCATAGTAATTGCTTCGCCATTTCGGTGCTAATCGTTAGACCTTATGGTTAGCCTGCGCTAGCTTGCGATTTCTATGTTGTCATTCTTGCTGTCGTTCCTAGATGCGATTATCGATTCTAATCGCGAGATCGCTTTTTTCCTTGAATGTTGTTAGCTAATCTCCTCAGGCAATTTCGTCTTTAACCGTCTCCTTTAGTCCCTAGTAGAACTAAGCAGCTAAAGCGTTATCATTCTAGTCGACTCGAGCAGAGAGAGTCTAAAAGTCCGCGCGGTACTTAGTAGCGGAACCCTTCTGCTAGATTCCTAGGAGAGCTCTCTTAGCCTCTTGTTGCTTATTACTAAGCCTAAACGCTTCGCGTAATGCCTTAAACAAAGACTTGTCTAAGTTAAGAATCTCCCTAGTCGTCGTCTTCCTAGCTTCGGCGCTACTAACGTGATCCAGATAATCTATTAGATGAGGCTAGATAAACTCGAACGCTAGTCCCTTCAGGTAAGAGACAATGTACATCATTCGCCTATGATATGTCGTAAACCGTTCCGTATCTACGTTAAATGCTAACTAGCATTATAGGATAAACATCTCGACCTGAGATCGTTGTCCTATGAACTCTGTAGGGCTTCCTATCTTAAAGCCGTTGTTACTATGTCTATTCCCGGTAGTTAAACCTGCGACAGATGCTAGAGCCATCTCGCTAAGGTGAATAGATTCGAGCTACTACGTAATTTAAGGTTTAGTAGCAACTTGTTCTTATAGTGTCAGTTAACTGTCGCTAGAACTTAAACTAACAGTTAAAGAACTACTTAACATAGGCGTATGTCAAGCGCTTAACGAGTCTCCTAATGCTTCCTTAGAAGTAGTGCTTAAAATGTCATAAGGGTAGGTGCCGATAGCAGGAAGGTAACTAGGTGTTAGACTCGCAGAGCTGTAAAGAATATCGATAATAGCAGTTAACCTTGTAACTAACTATCCCCTAGGGAAAGGGAATTAATAATTAAGCACGAAGCTCCTAACTACGTATCCTAAAGCTAGCCCTATATACTAGAGAGACAGAGTAGCTCTATTAGATCTGTCGATAGACCTAATAGATCTATGTCTGTAGATCTGTAGATTAACCCTACAGATCTAAGGGTCTGTTATCCTGTAATAGATCCCTCCTTCCTTGTAGGCCTATAGATCTGTAGACTAACCCTACAGATCTAGGGATCTGTCCTTACGTGACAGATCCTTTCTCCTATAACTATGCCTATAACTTATAGTACTCCTATGACAGTACTATAACTCATAGCACTTAGGACCCTTACGATCCTGTATCCTATAGTACTCCGGACAGTACTCCTGACACCTATGACACTATGGCTAAGAAACGCTAACCCCTATATCGACTAGAAGGATAAGAGGATCTAGTTCCCGGAACTCTCAAGATCGATACCTCTACCTGTAGTACATAACGCACTAGGCAAGATCGAAATATGTGCTATGACTTTAAGCAAGATAGTAGCCGCTATTAAGGATCTAGAATAGGAAGTGCACGTCCTATAGGTCAAAGCAATGCAATCGGAAGTCAAGGTCGAATTCATAGTTCCTAATAAGTATAAAGAGTTCGCTACTCTTTTTAAGGAAGAACCTAACTAAGAAGCTCTGCTAGAACACTAGGAGTAGGACTACGGGATACCCTTACTCCCTAGCAAGACACTAACGAAGCAATCAGTTCGCCTGTTATTAGCGGCGAAACTAGAGATTCTCCGGAAATACCTAGAAGACAACCTCCGGAAAGGCTTTATCCGCGAGTTGTAGTCCCTAGCCAGATATCCGATCCTGTTTGTGCCTAAGGGGGAAGATGACTAGCGACTCTACGTAGATTATCGTGGATTAAACGACATCATGATAAAGAATAGTTATCCGCTTCCTTTGCTCTCGGAATTGCAGGACCGCCTATAAGGAGCAATGTAGTTCTCAAAGTTCGACATACCTAGAGCATATAATCGAATTCGAATTAAGGAAGGCGAAGAATAGAAGACCGCATTCCGAACTAGGTTCGGACACTACGAGTACATAGTCATGCTATTTAGGTTGACAAACGCCCTAGCTACATAGCAGGCATTTATTAACAACATGCTACGAGAGTACCTCGACGTCTTTGTAGTTATATATCTAGACGACATCCTCGTCTATTCCCGGACGATCGAAGAGCATAGGACTCACGTGCGCAAGGTACTTCAGAAACTCTAGGATTACTAGCTAAAGGTTAAGCCGCAGAAGAGCGAGTTTCATAAGCAGGAAGTATAATTCCTTAGCTACGTAGTAGCATAGAAGAGAATCAAGATAGATACTAAGAAAGTCTAGGTCGTAAAAGAGTAGCCTATGCTAACTAATGTTAAGGAAGTATAGTCCTTCCTTAGATTTGCTAACTTCTATAGGAGATTTGTAGCAAACTATTCGAAGATTACGGCACTACTTACGACTCTTACGACAAAGGATACACTATTCGTATAGGATGACGCCTAACGGAATGCCTTCAAGGAACTTAAGCAACGATTTACAGATTAGCTAATCTTACTTGTGTTCGACCCGGATAAGCCTATCATAGTCGAAACAGATGCCTCCGACATAGCACTTAGGGCATGCTTAAGTTAACTAGGACCGAGTAGACAACTACAGCTAGTCGCCTACTACTCAAGGAAATTGTCTAGACTAGAACTCCGTTATGACGTCCATGACAAAGAACTTCTAGCTATAGTAGACGCCTACAAGGCCTAGCGAGTCTACTTAGAAGGTTCTAAGCACTAGGTCACGGTCCACACAGACTATAAGAACTTGCAATACTTCATAACGACAAAAGAGTTAAACTGACGACAGGTTTAGTAGAGCAAGGAGCTCTCTAGTTTTAACTGCAAGATTGTCTTTCGCAAGGGGACCGATAACGCACGCGCTAATGCACTTAGCCGCTAGGCAGACTACATGAAGGGCGTGAAGCAGGAGAAACATGCTGTTCTCTAGGAAAATAGCGACAGCACGCTAGGAGTTAACTAACTCGTGGCCATGACTGTCACATAGACTAGTAGGTTTTAGGACGACCTGAAGAACGCCCTAATCTATGACCTAACTACGCTCGCTGTCCGTGACGACATTAATAGACAGGAGGGTTAGGAAGACGAAGACAGAATCCTTCTGTTTCAAGGATTAGTATACATGCTAACGTCTTTACGATCAGAACTACTACGCCTCCGACATAACGTACCTTAGGCAGGACACCCGGGAGTGTCTAAAATGAAGCAAATTCTCCGACAAGAATATTACTTCCCTAGGATAGGCAAGGCAATCGAGGACTACGTCTGTTAATGTATAACTTGCTAACGAAGTAAGCATGACTATTACAAACTATATAGGCTACTACGACTACTAAAGGTACCTTAACGGCTATAGGAATTACTCGCTATGGATTTTATCGTTAAACTACCTTAGTCGAGAGAACCTACTACTAATGAGTTCTTCGACAGGATCATGGTAGTAGTCGACTAATTCACTAAGTTTAGGAAGTTTATCCCTTACTGCAAAGACTTTAAGACTAAAGATATTACGCATGTCTTCATCAAATAGGTAGTAGCACTACACAGCATGCTACAGGACCTAGTAACGGATCGAGGATCCGTGTTTACCTCTAACTTCTAGAGAGCCCTAATGAGACAATTCCAGGTTAAACATCGACTAAGTACTTCCTTCTACCTTTAGATAGATAGACAGACAGAACGCCTAAATCAGACGTTAGAATAGTACCTTCGATCCTATGTTAATAGGGACTAGAATAACTAGGTAGAGTTGTTGCTAATAGCACAGCTCGCGTATAATAGTACGCTAGCAGAGTCGACAGGACTCTCGCTATTTCAGATGGCATATAGATTAGCTATAGAAGACATTCTAGACATCTTAGCTAGTAATCCGAACCTAGCAGCACTTAGACGAGTAGAACATCTACGCTAACTGCAAACAGAAGCACGACTCGACCTGTAGTTCTATTAGCAGAACATGGCACGATACGCGAATTGTAAGAGAATTAAGGGACTAATTCTAAAGGAGGGGGACAAGGTGTATCTCCTCTGCTGTCACATCAAATCGGACAAGCCGAGTAAAAAACTAGACACTGTAAAACTAGGACCATTCAGGATTAAGGCTAAGAAGGGACCAGTTAATTTCGAGTTACAGCTACCCGAGCAGATGAGAATACACCCTATGTTCTATGTCTCTCTGCTAGAACAAGTAGCGCTAGACGCCGCACTGTAATCGGAACCCTTACTACTCGACCCTAAAGTAGAAGAACTAGAGTACTCTGTCAAGAGGATTATCGACACTCGCTAGCAGGACAGACAGCGAGAGTACTTAATAAAATGGGAAGGATATAGGAGTACCGAGAACACCTAGGAACCCCTAGAACACCTGCGAAACTGTTAGCAAAAGATACGAAGTTTCGAGAGAGGAACGAACCTAGGAAGAAGATCCTAAGCTACGACTAGACTCCTGCAGGACGCTGTCGACTAGCTCGGCTATCACGCCATCCAGGAAACCCTAATATGAGGCGTTAGCGAAACCCTCTATTACGCTCTATGTCGTAGGACTAAGAGCGAGACCTGCGGAAGGATCTAGGTCAAGGAGAAACCCAGCCTACGAGAGAGCTTGTTCCTCGGCCTCCTCCTCCCTAATCTCGCGCTCCTCGAGAGCGCGACTATCTTCGACCTCCTAGTTAACTACGTCTAACTGTTTTCGAAGACGCATCTCCTTTGCATGCGCCTCTAGCATCTTCTACAAAGCCTCGGCTAGGACTGCCTTTACACGATCAAGATTAGCAATTAGTCTTTTCTGCTAATCGCCTAACTTCTTCTATTCGACCTCTGTTACCTTCGCGTCATAACTCCGATAGTTGCTAAAGTAACATTACAAACATTTCCCTAAGGAAATGTGTACCTGACAAACGAGCTTTAGCTCTTAACACTAAGTGCAGGACTTTATACTATCCTAGCCCTAACGATAGATTCAATTCGCGTGGCGTTTGCGTTTCTACGTTAAAGGGGCGTTAGTGTCTAGAATGACACAAGGCAGTAATGTAGAAAGAGAAGACATCATAGCGTAAAAGAAAGAACAAGAGAAACCCCGCACTAATAAGGTAGCTTAGGGACGAGCTAGGCTAAGAGGGGGATAGTATCATAGGTGTCAGGAGTACTATCTAGAGTACTATAGGATACAGGACTATGAGGGTCCTAAGTGCTATAAGTCATAGTACTATCATAGGAGTACTATAAGTCATAGGCATAGTCATAGGAGAAAGGATCTGTCACGTGAGGATAGATCCCCGGATCTATAGGGTTAGTCTACAGATCTATAGGCCTACAAGGAAGAAGGGATCTATCACAGGATAACAGACCCTTAGATCTATAGGGTTAGTCTATAGATCTACAGACATGGATCTATTAGGTCTGTCGACAGATCTAACAGAGCTGCTCTGTCTCTCTAGTATATAGGGCTAGCTTTAAGACAGGTAGTTAGGAGCTTCGTGCTTAATTCTTAATTCTCTTTCCCTAGGGGATAGTTAGTTACAAGGTTAACCGCTATTGTCGATATTCTTTACAGCTCTGCGAGTCTAACACCTAGTTACCTTCCTGCTATCGGCACCTACCCTTATGACACTTAGGTCTAAGATAGAGCTATATAGTAGTAACAATAATTTCTATAGTTCTAGTATAAGCTTTCGCTATTTACGTACCTCCTTAGGTTGCTTCTAGCTTGCTCTTCTGCTCCCCTGCCTTTAAACGAATACTTGTAACAGCAAATGAGAACAAGGTCTAGTAGTAGTAGTAGTAGTAGTAGTAGTAGTAGTAGTAGTAGTAGTAGTAGTAGTAGTAGTAGTAGTAGTAGTAGTAGTAGTGTAGCAAGAACGTAATTTAGAGCTAGTAGCAGAGTAGAGAGAGTCCTAGTAGGCGTAATAGTTGTGTTAGTAGTAGTAGTAGTGTAGCGAGAACGTAGTTCGGAGCTAGTAACAAGGGGAAGAGAGTCCTAGTAGACTTAATAGTTATGCTAGTAGTAGTATTAGTAAAGTAGGGACTCTAGGTATATGTAAAGGATTAATATGTCATATAGAGTAACTAGCTATAGTCTTAATAATGTTATTAGCGATCCGACTTGATGCAATAGTCGCGAAGGTCACATAGGACAAAGGAGAGTACCCTCTAGGACTAGGACTATACGTACATAAATAATCTGTATCCTACATTACGCCTTTGCTTGAGATTCGAAGGTGTAGCTAACTCTGGCTTTTACATGCTTGTCGGCCCTATGAAGGTATCTCATGTAGTATCTCTGTATTGCTAAGGATATTATAGACAATACCCCTACGTTGTAAAAGAGCCCTACTACTCGAAAGCTAGATGAGAGTAATTGTCTATAGCATGTCCATGTTAACTAAGAGCTAGCAATAGTACCTTAGCGTAGCTTCATTTAAGGTGCATGTGAAAATTAAGTATTACACTAGTCTGGAGCCTGCTACATTACATCTACATTCGGCGTTACTAACACTAACAAGTATGTGTAGTTACCTTTAAGTTTGTAACCCTTATTAAGAAAGAACTTCTACTAGTCATCTAGCGTTAAGAGGTAGTAGTCGATTGCCTCGAGCATCTAGAACACTATAGGTACCTTATAACAGATCATGATTCCTGACTAGACTACTAATGTAGTCTATAGTAGCACTTCTAGCCTTTATACACAGAGATGTTACAGAGACTCTTACTTAGTAGCCCGCGCCTTCTAACGACCTCAACAGCAAGTTAATCTTCGTATACGAGTTTAAGAAGAAGCTCGAAAGAGACAACAACTAGCACAGGGTTGTAGCTAAGACTTAGAGTAAGGCGTAGATGCTTAGTAGGAAGATGCTATTTACTAGGTATGATAAGGACACTAGTGTTTTATAGGTACGCGCTAATACCTTGATAGCGCTCGAAGATAGTACTAAGACAATGCGCTACAAGCGCTAGGCAACTTTTGCTACCTTTAATACTTTCTGCAAAGAAGACATGTTCTTTAACGACTACTTACGCTAATATGGCACGTTTAAAGGCTCCGTCTTCCCTGCTAACCTTCGTAATAAGTGCTTTGTAAAGCGTATAGTCTGCCTACTAAAGCCGACTAAGACAAGTAAGTCATACCTTGATACTACGCTTACTTCCTACTAATTAATACTACTAGGTTACTAGGAAGACATTTGTCTTAGCTAACCGCGGACGTTAGTAAAGGATCGCTTAAAGGAGGAGTTTCCGGAGCATTTGATAGTTAATAAGGAGAAGAGTAGGGCTATGTAGCTTCGCTAATTTAGATAGCAGTCATAGCTAGCTACTACTATGCTATCTAGTATAACGGTCTAGTTAGATGCGTATTCCTTACTAGGCTAGTAGAAGTCTCCGATAGATTAGAATACTATGTCATCTAGTACATCTAGTCAAAAGCGTTTCCTTTTGCAAGATTACTAGTGTCTAAGAGTAGTCGCTCTAAATTTCGCTAAGTAGGTTTGTGTATAAGGTTCTAGAAGTAGGTAGCTTACTATTTACAGGATAGAGCTCTGTAATCTGTCCTAAAGAACGTTAGATGTCTACGGCATGTCTACGGCATGTCTGCACAGCTAGATAGTAGCCAAGTAGGGCTTCTTAAGAGGCAGTTATCAAGTAGGTTTGTGTATAAGGTTCTAGAAGTAGGTAGCTTGCCATTTCTAGGACAGAGCTCTATAATCTGTCCTAAAGAAATTTAGATGTCTATAGCATGTCTATAGCATGTCTACATAGCTAGATAATAGCCAAGCGGGGCTTAGTAAGAGGCAGAAAGACTAGGTCATCTATAGTGCGTCCTGTCGATACTACTAAGATGCTTTTTTAGCTACTAAACAAGCTATACATCTTTAGGCATAATAGTAATACGTTTCAAGTAGATTATAATCATGTTATACCTTTTAAACTTAGCGACATCATATGCTTCTATAGCCTCTTGCAATATAACTAAAGCAAGACTTTAGAAGCAATATTCTACGTGACCTAGTACTACTAAGCCTGTAATCTCTTAGACAAGCCGAGCAAATGGCAACTTTTATAACAAGAGCTTAGTGCCTTTCTAATACTTCTAAATCTCTGATATAGCTGCTAGCCCTAGCTTCTTAGGCTTACGCTGTCAAAAGGTCTGACTAGTCTAAACTGCGATTTTTTTTCCCTAGGCCTAGTAATATAGATGTATATGCTATATGATATGAAAATATCTCGTAGTGTAACAGAGTAATCCGACCTTTTAGTAGGTACAAGACAGCGCTGCTTTCTGCTTATCGCAGAGGTAGCGCTAAGGGTGCTTATAACCCCTGACGCTCCTTAATTAGGGAAAGCATGTCTAAGCCTAACCCTGCAGGGGTACCGTAGGGTTAGCGACGTAGGGGCGTCCTATGTCGACAACTGATCCTACTTGGATAACATACAAGCTAACGTATGTACGAAGGACCCCCTTACTATATGTAGCAGGGTCACTACATGCCAAGGGCGGCTATTAGAACCTATGCGGTTCTAATGGCCCCCTAGTATTAACCGTATCACTGCCCCTCCTCCTATGAGGATGTCCCTAGCCTTACTAAGTGACGCACGCGGAACATATAGGGTACGGGATATAGCACACTCATACCGCGCAAGGGTAAATAGGTAGATAGCCTACGTAACATGTGTTATGCGCACACCTTAACACCTTCGTAGCGAGTACGAGGCGGAGGCTGCTAACTCAGGCGGGTTTTAATCCGTCACATGTTAGGCGGCTTCATAACACCTTCGCTTTACATGCAGATCAAGATATCAGGAAACTACAAGTACGTACTTTAGTTAATCCTTGAAACTATAGGGCGAGCATGCGCGCCGGCCTTGCCAAGTAGCTTAGCTGTCCCTATTTAGTTGTGACCGTAAAGAACATGTCGTAGAACCTTAGGGTAGTAGGAAAGTACGCGGACACTCTACGCGCGCCGCTTGAAACGGCAGGAGCGCGCTCCTAGCGCGGGCCTCGCCACATTTCCATGCTAGTAGGCTAGCACGAGTGCGGTCGGCGCACATGCGTGACAGCCGCGTTATCTGTTATTACATTATTCGGTCCCCTTGTAAGTCAACTAAAGGCAGGTACTCTGCGCATGTAGTTCGAGTTACTAGCTTAACGGTTGCGGTAGGTAACAGGGGGGCTATCAGAGGGTATAAAAACCTCGTCGCTTCCTAAACTTTCCTGTTCTAAGATACTAACATTAACCTCCGCTCCTACTTCGCTTAGCTTGCGCCTCGCTATGTCTGCGGGTCTATACTAGAGCTCCTTCTTCTTCAATTAATCAATCAAGATCAATTAACCTGTCTTAGCTATAATGGCTCATGTGCTGCAGACTAAGTTCGACGCTACTCGCTCTGCCCGCGATCGTCGCTTGTGTCGACGATGCCTCGACAACCTTAGTAGCCAAGCTACACACATCTCTCCTCCGCGTGTTAGTAAGGCGTCCCCTACCCGCGAGGTATGCGTGACTTATACTAACCGAAGCGTAGCTAAGATCTACGTTAGCAGGTTTAATGAGGGCAGTGTCTACCGCAATTGTGTTAACTGTAATAGCAAGCATCAAAAATGCCAAGACCTCCCTGAAGAGGTGTATGGCGAGTACAACTAGCTCTGCCGTAACATCGATGACTTCTAGAGTACGCGCGACAAGGGGATTGCTAAAGGTACTCTGACTATAAACAGGCTATAGGCTAAGTACCGCAAGGTACTCGCCTACCTGCTTGGCGCCCTCTTGTGCTTTACCGCGACTACTAACTGTTCTTATAGCGGTGTTCACTTCGACTCTCTGCTAACAGGCGAAAACGTTTGTCTAGGTCTAATCGCAGACTTAGTCTAGAAGATCTTAAAGGTGCTAACTATTAGGGTTAAGACCTTCGCCATAGTACGCTTATAGTGTAGGTACCCTCTAAGTATGAATGCTAACTTTCTCCGCTAGGCTAACGTTAGTGTCGAGAAATATCTGACTAGCCGTTAGCGTCAGCAACTCGGGGCCCTTGCCTCTATTGACGATGACTTTAAGACGCGGATGATCCGCAAGAAGGTTATCAAGCAATTCACCGCTCCTGCTACTAAGGCTACGCCCTAGCGCCGTACTAAGAGACAGCCTGCCTCTAAGCCGGTCCTAAGGACTAAGCCGTAAGTTACTCACTTGAATCCTGTCGCGTGCGTACAGCTAACACATTGTAGCGCCGCCGCCTACGCCGCCTCGACGCTACTGTCTAAGAAGAAGAAGAGGGCCAGGGCCGAAATTAAGGTCAGCGACAAGGAAGCCGAGCCTTCCCTGCTTGCGACCCGCACTACGTCCGTCAAGACGCTAAGGCACAAGCCTCTAGGCTAGATCTTTAAGGATAAGGAGGATGACGACGTCTAGGATACCTTCGGTCCTAATGTAATCCCTTCGCGCTGTAGTGTCACCACACTAGTTACGCCTAAGAGAGACACCGAGTCTGATGATGTAGTCGACACTCGTGTCAAGAAGCGCAAGATAATCTCGAGGGCCGAGCGTAACAGCCGCAAGCGCGCTCGAGTCTCTTCGCCTTCTGATGCTAAGGATGAGGTAGTCGTCGCGACTAGGCGTAGTAAGGGTGTCGCTAGTTCTCTAGCTACTATAGGCTCTGAAGACGAGCTCCCTCGCAACCTACTAAAGAAGAAGATGCTAGCCTCTCTTCGTGGCGTTACTACCCCTGTTACTCATAGTCGCTTCGGGGTGTTTGATAGACCCCGTGTAGGTAGGTAGTCCCTAGCGGACTGTAACAAGAAAGACTCTCCTGCTTCGGGTTTAGTTAGGAAGCCCCTAACTAGTAGTCGCTAAGCATTAGCTACGAAGCTAATCCGAGCATGTCTCTTGTTCTTCTTAGGTTTATTCTAGGTATGCCTTTAGGCATTAATGATGTATGAGTAGGGCGTTTGCTTCTCGTTGTTACTTCGCGCGTTATGCGCTACATATACATGTTAAGAATCCTGCTCCGGAACCCTTATGTTATAAGGGTAGGTGCCGATAGCAGGAAGGTGACTAGGTGTTAGACTCGGGAGCTGTGAAGAATATCGACAATGGCAGTTAACCTTGTAACTAACTCTCCTCTAAGCAAGAGAGGATTGAATTGAGATTAAGCACGAAGCTCCTAACTGCCTGTCCTAAAGCCATCCCTATATACTAGAGAGCGACAGAGCAGCTCTGTTAGATCTGTCGACAGACCCGACAGATCCGTGTCTGTAGATCTGTAGACTAACCCCATAGATCTAAGGGTCTGTCATCACGTGACAGATCCCTTCTTCCTTATAAGCCTATAGATCTGTAGACTAACCCTACAGATCCGGGGATCTGTCCTCACGTGACAGATCCTTTCTTCTATGACTATGCCTATGACTCATAGTACTCCCATGACGGTACTATGACTCATAGCACTTAGGACCTACATGATCCTGTATCCTATAGTACTCCGGACAGTACTCCTGACACTCATGACACTATCCCCCTCTTAGTCTAGCTCGTCCCTGAGCTACCTCATTAGTGCGGGGTTTCTCTTGTTTCTTCTTTCAAACTGTGATGTCTTCTCTTTCTACATCACTGCCTTGTGTCATTCTAGACACTGACGCCCCTTTAACGCAGAAACGCAAACGCCGCGCGAATCGAATCTATCGTCAGGGCCAGGACAGCATGAAGTCCTGTACTCGGTGTCAAGAGCTAAAGCTCGTCTGTCGGGTACACATTTCCTTGGGGAAATGTTCGCAATGTCACTTTAGCAACTGTCGGAGTTGCGACGCGAAGGTAACAGAGGTCGAATAGAAGAAGTTAGGCGATCGGCGGAAAAGACTAATTGCCGATCTCGATCGTGCGAAGGTAGTCCTAGCCGAAGCTTCGCAGAAGATGCTAGAGGCGCATGCGAAGGAGATGCGTCTTCGAAAACAGTTAGACGCAGTCGACCGGGAGGTCGAAGATGGTCGCGCTCTCGAGGAGCGCGAGATCAGGGAGGAGGAGGCTAAGGAACAAGCTCTTGCGCAGGCCGGGTTTCTTCTTGACCTAGATCCTTCCGCGGGTCTCGCTCTTAGTCCTACGACATGGAGCGTAATGGAGGGTTTCGCTAACTCCTCATATTAGGGTTTCCTGGATAGCGTGATAGCCGAGCCGGTCGACAGCGTCCCGCAGGAGTCTAGTCGTGGCTTAGGATCTTCTTCCTAGGTTCGTTCCTTTCTCGAAACTTCGTATCTTTTGCTAACAGTTTCGCAGGTGTTCTAGGG